>JAULBS010095733.1:0-16750 GCA_032355785.1 Symmetromphalus regularis | reverse complement strand
CAACATATAAAGAGCAATCAACACCAGGTTTTAAACACTGGGTGATGCCATTGATCTTGACAGAAAATAAGGTAACAAAATGATACTACCCTGAGGCACACCCATTTCTTGAGAATGGGGGTCGGAATAAATTGATCCCACCCTAACTTTAAAAGATCTGTCTTTTAAAAAATGACTTATGAAGTCTGGTAGACAACCTCTAAAGCCAAAATCATGGTCCCTTAAAATACTATACCTCCATGTGGTGTCATAAGCTTTCTCCATATAAAAAAATCTGGATACCAAATGTTGGTTGAGGACAAAAGCCTCTCTGACAAAAGTTTCAAAACGTACAAGATGATCAACTGTGCTTGGATCTATTTGGAGACTAGTAATAATGTTTTTTGAGAAATTCTGTTTCAGATAGGTTTTTCAGCGATTCCGTCCACATTTTCGTTATCACAGTAAATCATTGCCTCTAAACTACTTACATAACCACCACATCTCACTTATTATCAATATTTTAAAAGTAATAATGACATATGCTCACGGACAAATGTTTTTTTTTTAAATAATGTTTAGTTTTTTTTCCATTGAAGGTGTGACGTATATATATTTTGAGTCACGTGACGGTTATTCCCCTATTAGACGTTACTTTAAAACTTCTGAATATCTTTGTAGCTGCAAAAACATTTTGTACCCATTTATTTAAAACTGACTCTAAGATGTGCACAATGGCATCAACATTACCTTGAAATTTAACATATCATTGCATCATATCCATAGTGTGTTTCTTTTGCGGTTCAGTATATATATAAATATATATATAACATATCAATATAAAAAAGACATTAAACCCAATTTAAAAATAAATATACAAATATTTTTATTTTTATTTTGATTACTAATTATTTGTTATAATTTCCTCCCACCCCCAGTAAATACCAATATAAAGTGACTAAATATTTAAAAACAGCTGAGATTATACTAAAGATGATAAGCAACACAAAATATTATTAAATAAAAATCATTCTACTATCTAATAAATCCATCAAGGCAGTTGACAACTAAAGCATGTGTTTGTAAATATTCACTAAATCCAATCAAATATTTGGATTGTGGTCACCTGACCTTATGTAAAAAGGTCATGTCTATATTTATGCATTTCAACGTGAAGATATATCAATCTAAATCTTTAAACATCAGCATAATTTGGATTTTTTTCTTCACAAACTATATAAATTTTAGTAATTTAAAATTATTTTTGATGGCGATATTCTTAATAGTTTGGTAGCCTACCATAGGACAAATATGTGGGGGAAAAAAGTATTTTCAGCTTTAACGCTGTGACTTCTTAGAATTATTTTGAACTGTGTGCCTAATCTGTTTCAAATGAAACAACAGATATATCGAGAAATATTTTTTACTTATCTTCAGGTAAAATATGTGGACTTTTATGACACCAGTTTTCAACACATGATTTCGTTTGCTTCCATTGACTGCAATCCAAAATAACGCAGCAGTTATATGAAAGTCATGGAAATGACATTTCGGTTCCGAGATTTTGACAACACAGTACCAACATGCTACCTGTAACAATCGTTACCCTGAAATTCTATGGCCTGAGTTAGACATCATAGGGAAAAAATGGTGCTTAAGATCTCTATGTATACATGCTATATGGGAAATTTCCTTGATATTCATAAAGTGTACAGTATACTTTACTTTTGATGGGCGATGATCAGTATAAGTTTACTGTTAAAAAAAAAAGATATTTTATTTGTGTCTGTGAAATATTTATGTTTTATTTCTGTTATTTCAGATTTAGTCATCGACACTAACACGATTGAAGCAAAATGTGATACTTAAGTGTGAGGTAGATGCTCCCTGATCCAAATTAGATTTGATGCTATGAAAACACAGTGGTTAAAAAACTGAGACTTATTTTCAATAGAACCAGATGTTGCTCATCTCAAATGACATCCAGTTGTTCATTTCATAGTGAACCAGAGCTTTTGTTCATATTTTGTTTCTCAGAAAAGCCATTTTTCCCTTTGGGAACGTGTAACAGTGTGTTGTTAACAAACGTGAAATTTAGCCATTTATAAAGAAACCAGTGATTATCTTTTCCAGATTGACCTATTATATGCTGTAACATGCTCAGATTTGTTGCTAACTGATTGAGTTATTTACAAGTGAACAAGAAATTTTATGTTAGGTTTTTAACTATTAACATTTGTGCTATGGAAAAACACCAAGTTATGACTTCATTATTAATGGACTTATGAAAATGGCTGATCTGCCAGACAGTACTCACCAGATAGCAGAAAAAATAACAAATGCACCATTAGTTTCTGAACATTGTAATATAACAACATACTCTTTAATTACCCAGCTGTCAAATGGTGTGGTAAAGGAGCAGCTGAAATTGATAGCAACAAGTGAGTTTCAGTCAGCCATTAGTGACATTAATGTGGACACAACACCAATAACCAAGAATGTTGTGAAGGAATGTGTGAATGATGTGAACACATCTCCAACCAGTGATGATGTGAAGCAATGTTTGAATGATGTGGATACCACACCTCCAATGTGTGATGATGTGAAGCACTCGGTCAATGATGTGGACAACACAACTCCAATGTGTGATGTGAAGAAATGTGTAAATGATGTGGACAACACACCTCCAATCAGTGATGATGTGAACAAATGTGTGAATGATGTGGACACCGGACCTCCAGTATGTGATGATGTGAAGGAATGTGTGAATAATGATGACACCAGACTTCCAGTATGTGATGATGTGAAGGAATGTGTGAATGATGACACCAGACCTCCAGTATATTATGATGAGAAGGAATGTTTGAATGATGATGACACTAGACCTCCAGTATGTGATGATGTGAAGGAATGTGTGAATGATGAGGACACCAGGCCTCCAGTATGTGATGATGTGAAGGAATGTGTGAATGATGTCGACACCAGACCTACAGTATGTGATGATGTGAAGGAATGTGTGAATGATGAGGACACCAGACCTCCAGTATGTGATGATGTGAATGAATGTGTGAATGACGAGAACACCAGACCTCTAGTATGTGATGATGTGAAGGAATGTTTGAATGAAGATGACACCAGACCTCCAGTATGGGATGATGTGAAGGAATGTGTGAATGACGAGGACACCAGACCTTCAGTATGTGATTATGTGAAGGAATGTTTGAATGATGAGGACACCAGACCAGTATGTGATGATGTGAAGGAATGTGTGAATGATGACACCAGACCTCCAGTATGTGATGATGTGAATGAATGTGTGAATGATGTGGACACCAGACCTCCAGTATGTGATGATGTGAAGGAATGTGTGAATGATGTGAACACCAGACCTCCAGTATGTGATGATGTGAAGGAATGTGTGAATGATGGGGACACCAGACCGCCAGTATGTGATGATGTGAAGGAATGTTTGAATGATATGGACACTAGACCTCCAGTGTGTGATGAGGACACAAGACCTCCAGTATGTGATAATGTGAAGGATTGTGTGAATGATGAGGACGCCCGACCTCCAGTATGTGATGATGTGAAAGAATATTTGAATGATGTGAATACCAGACCTCCAGTATGTGATGATGTGAAGGAATGTTTGAATGATGAGGACACCAGACCTCCAGTATGTGATGATGTGAAAGAATATTTGAATGATGTGAATACCAGACCTCCAGTATCTGATGATGTGAAAGATTGTTTGAATGATGAGAACACCAGACCTCCAGTATGTGATGATGTGAAGGAATGTGTGAATGATGAGGACAGCAGACATCCTGTATGTAATGATGTCACGGAATGTCTGAATGATGTGAACACCAGACCTCCAATCAGTGATGTTGTTAAGAAATGTTTGAATGATGAGGTGACCACACCTCCAAACAATGATATAGTGAAGGAATGTTTTAATGATGTAGTCATCACACCTCCAACCAATGATAATATGAAGGAATGTTTCAATGATGTGGAAATTTCTCCAGCCAGTGATTTTGTTAAGGAATGTTTGAATGATGTAGACAACACACCTCAAATTTGTGATGTTGTGAAGCAATGTTTAAATGATGTAGACATCTGTCCTGCAACCAGTGATGATATTGTTGTAAAACACTATTTGAATGAAGACATCACACCAGAATCTTCACTTGCTGGAGAAGGTAAATTGTTAACAATTACACAAGAAATGTTTAACTCAGGAATGCCTGGAGATAGTCAAGATGTTATAATCTCTTCAATGGGATGTTACAAGTCTGAAAGAGATCAAGATCACAATTACATTACAAAGTCTTCTGCTGACAAATATACATTTCCATCTTTTAGTACAAACTTGACTTTTCAAACAGTAGATCAAGCTGAAGGTTTACCCAGTGATGTATTGGAAACGTCGGTGGTTAATTGTGATGATTTTCCTTATCAAAGCAAAAGCCAGGTATTGACTTCTGAAGGACTGCAACTATCATTGATTGGTTCACAATGTGTCGCAGACTTTCCTAGTGATACTATATTGAACCCTTCTGAAAATGTACAGCATTCATTGCCCAAAGAAAGGTGTTTATCAATTGCAAGTGATGCCATGCCCAAAACAACAGATGTTAAAACTTATTGTTTTTCTAGTCAAAGCAGATGTGGATTGATGACTTCAGAAAGTGTGCAGCAGGTACTGAATGCACGTAATTCAAATTGTGTAGCAATTCCTAGTGAATCGTTACAGAAAGTCACAGTGGTTAATTGTGATGATTTTTCTAGTCAAAGCAAAGGTGGATTACTGATAAACCCAAGGAAAGCTAGCCAATTGGAGACAGATTATTTCGTTGAAACACAAGAGAGTTATGTCTACAGTTCTTGTGGTATTTCTGAGGCAGCAGAACAAAGCTTGCAGACCATCAACAGCTCTCTCATAGTATCATTAGCTGCTGCTGAATTTCAAGATACAGAACAAGGCATATTACCAAAAGACTTCCAGACCATCACTATAAACAGTGTGTCATCAAGGACTGTGGAATTTGATCAAAATATGGTCATGTCCAGTTGTTTACCAGTTTACCAAGTCAGTACTGGAACAGTAGGATCTGAGAATTCCTCTCAATCTGTTCCATCAAGAGTACCATTCAGTCAGCATGCTGATTTGTCCAGTTCTCTTTTCTCTCAAAGTGATTCACCCATACAGCAGGGATTATGTGATCCACTAATGCATGAAAATTCATCATTGTGTACTTTGCCAGTGTTACCAGAATCAGCAGCAGATCCAGTGTCATACTCATACCTGCCTTACTCAGTGGCAGACGCACCACAGCTTAAGATTGTTCCTTCAGCCATCATAGATTGTGCTAATCAATCTAGCCTCATAGAACCAGCAACACAAAGTAATTCATCTGGTGTTACAATATCAATAGAAGACTGTGACATAGCAGATACTTTTTTCTTCAATGTGAACAGTGCTAGAAATATATCACAAAATGATCAGATTTCTGTTTGTGAAAAGGAGGCTATTGAAAATTCAGTTAATTACTCAGAGGAAAACATAGACGATGTTACTTTAACCAGTCCTTCAGTTTTTATGGGAAATGATGTTGAAGACCATTCATTAAATGAGCTAGTGACCAAATCAAACCATTCTGAAAATGAATATTTTGATCTATGCCATTTCATGAGTTCTGCTGAGAGCAGCCCAGTAAAACTTGCTTCACACAGTGCTGCAAATAGCACAAATGCACATTTTGTTACAGATATTGAACAATTCTTGTCAAAGATGAAAAATGATGATCTAAATGACCAGATATCAAAAAATGTGTTGCCCAGTGTTGTAGATTTTCAAAATATTCCAAAGAGAAAACTAAAGTTGAGAAAAGTTTTATCAGTTAAAAAACCCAAGCCAGTCAAAAAGAATTCCCATTATGTTAAACCTTCTCTTACATTTTCAAATAAGTCTAATCTGAGCCTGATAGGGGGTCTGCAGCCTTTCTGTAAGTGTACTGAACCTGCAGATGAAAACCTTATGATTAGTGACCAAACAATTTTTGCATGTGGACAGCAAATCCTGTTACCACAGATACGAAAGGTGGCATGCTGTGGATTTGAATTGATAAGCATGCATCGTGGTTACATGATGTTTGTGTGTGTGAAACAGCTTTTAAATTTTGGACTTATGGATCAGGTTCTTTTCAAGAAAATTAAAAAATCCTTTCCAGATCATACTTGCGGCATGACCCGTGATGAAATACTCTTTATGAAACATCACACTGGAATAATTAATTCCCGATCTGGATTTAATTTAATTTCACTAGAACTGTTGGCATTTGCTTTGGAAAACTTGCCGGATGATGAAAAGAAAATGTTTGCAGATCATGATGAGCCATTGTTTTATGAAGTACGTCTAGGACATCACTGTGAAAAAACAAGAAGTTTAATCAAAACAGTTTCAGATCCAGAGAAGACATTTGTCAAAAAAACATCCAAATCGGTTGCTGATCCAAAGAGAATGGTAACCAAGGCAATGTCCAATTTAACAGATTTTGAAGACTCACAAATCAGTGTTAAAAAAAAACACAAACGGAGGAAAAATGATCATTGCCCTTCATCTGATCATAAAATGTTTGTTGTTGACAGGCCAGATGGAGAAGGCTTCTGTTTGGCTGAAGTGAAGACTGTTCTTGTGGCTGATAAGCAATTAATGTCTTTCTCATGGTTAGATGACACTTATATTAACTGTCTTCAGCTCTGCCAGAATTTGGCAGACTTTCCTTGGGAGAACTTTCAAGAGTTGGCAAACAGTTTGAATGTCAAGTTTTCAGATGCTCCACCAGAAGTGCAAACACATTTCACTAAGCAAGGTCACAGCAGGGATATAGTTTCTGGCAAATGGACATCAATTGCTAACTTGAGACTGATTTCCTGCTTTTCAGTGGGACAAATGAATAACACAGATTTCCTCATAAAGAATTCTATTCTAACCAAAATTGCAACAGGAGATTTCAAAGAAACTACTGCACAACCTCCAGATATTCTGCAGTTAGCTGCATCTGAGATTAGAGACTCCATGGAAGACCATGATGATGCACAAATACATGATGGCCATCTTTCACAATGCAAAGATACCAAGATTGTTTCTTTAACACAGTCTTCAAAACACTCTTTAAACAATTGTTTGCAGCAGAAAGGAATTGCAGTAGTACACTCAGCACCTCAGGCTAGAAAGTCTGGGAATACAAAAACAAACAGTGTACGGGAAAATATTTATTCTTCACAGAAGTCTTTAATTCAACAAGATTGTTTGGCATTTTCTGAAATGAGTGGTGCACCTTTGAACTTTGAGGATCATGTAAAGAGTGACAGTACATCTGCTTACATGCACAGAAACAATAGTGATTTTGTGACGGTCATGGACTGCAATGACAACATTGTTTTTGTGGAAAGTAGGGAAGGATCTCTCTTTGAATGCACACCATTGTATGCCATGCAGAAAACTCAGAAGGAACTTGATATAAACATGTCTAGTGCAGTGAATAATAAGTCTGTGTCCTCAGTTCTCTTTACAGAAAAGGCCCTTTTACAAATCCCTTCCACCATAGTAACTTCAGACGATAAGTGCTCCCGATCGTTAACCTCAGTGAATTCAAACAAATCCGTTGATCTTTTTGAAGTCTCACCAAAAGATAGTGGAAGTGACTTTGCTTCTGTAGACTTTGATATCTTGTTAGGAACTCCAAAAAACTCTGACAAAATGGGTGACTATCACTCAAATGAGACCAAAGCAAATACTCCATCTAAAAGAGTGCTCACTATTTCACCTGAAAAGCAAAAGGCTGGTTTTGTAGTGAATCAGGATAATTTTAAGAGTCCTGATTCTGGGATATATTTGGATATGAAGGCAGTAAGTGATACTCCTCAGTTAGAAAATGCAAGTCAAGATATAAATAAGCAACAAGCTTTGCTAGAAAGATGTCTCGAAACTGAAGCTCTAGAGACTGGTGATGTTGTTGAGAAAATTGGCACAGTCAAACAGCTGAACAGACAGACTGTACAGCAACTCACTCCACCTATTTCTAGAATCAATGGCTTAGAAAATGTATCTTATGTAGAGTTTGACAATCATGGTAAACTTGAACTGGCAGCTGTAGTTCACCCTCAGCTCTCTTTTAAGAGCTCTAAAGATTTGCATGTGTCTTGTGAGGCAAAACATGTACCCTCACAAACTCATGTCATTAACGGCAGTGAAATTAGCAAAATAATGGTAGATAGTATTGATGCCATTTCTGAGAATACTCCCTCTTCTAAAGAAAGTGTTATATCTTGTGTAGTTGAAACATTAGATAAGAAAACACCACTGAACTGTAATCAAAGAGTGATATCACCAAATGATTGTACAACAGAGGTTTGTCGTAAATCTTTTGAATGTGAGCTAGTGGAACAAGCTATAAAAAAGTCAGCCAAATCAGCACGTTCTTCAAAAACAGAATGTAAACTGACCACAAGTGATTCGATGAATTCTGATTGTGAACATTTGCTAGCCCAAGATGACAAGACAGTAGAAAAGACAGTAGAAGCCATTCCATATTCCAAGTAAGTATATAGAGAGAGAATGAACAGGGTTGGAATACTGCCATCCTGACAGGTTTTGGACAGAAAACATCAACAAATATTTTGTCTGCAGACCCATTTAATTGGCAGCCATTTTGTGTTTATTATCACAAACTGTTTTAAGTCAAATATATATAAATAATATTAATATTAAAATACTTGTCATATTGAGCCCACCACAGAATAATGTAAATCACTAAAAACAATTTATTTACCGAATTATACAGATTCTAGCTGGCAGACTAATATAAATGTAGTTTGCTGAATACATTTTTATTCCTGTTCATAATTATACTTATTACCTACGAGGTACAGTATAACGAGGGGGGGGGGGGTGGCATTTCATTGTATTTGGTCCATGACTATGAAAATCATTAAACTTACATGAAAACTTTATATCATATGAAAGTAAACATCCAAAAGGTCTTGAATATGAAAAATATAGCCATGTACACTATACAAGGGAGACTGGAAGCATTTTTACCCCAAAAAATTTGTGACGGATGTGACATTTTGTTTTCTTCAATATCTTTATGAAAATCTCACAATAAAGAAAATCTTTAATACAGACATAAAAACCTTCATACCCTTGTTACTTGTGTCTACAAATTTTGTTAATGAATTAAGTAATATTTTTATAACTGATTTGAAATGTCAAGGAATTACTGCATTAAGCAAAAATGATGTAGTGAGGATTTCACAGGTCTGCCAAACCTGGAGAATTGACTTGGACTAAGGACAAGAACCTTGTGAAACAAAACAAGCAACAGGTTGGCTATGTTATGGACTTCATACTGCGTTTTAGTACATAGTACATGTAGTGCATGCACTATAATCAACAGATACTGCGTTTTAGGTGTGGGTATGCCTATTTTGACTTTATTCTTTGTGGAATTACCTTTCAGCAAAATCGGCAAGGGTGAGGTTTCATTTTTCCATTTTCTGGGGTGATTTGACATGGAATGACCCAATAGAAGTCCTGTTACTATAGTCTATAGTGAAATGCATTCGACTCCTAAAGGTCTAAGGGAAAATTTGTAATTCTTTTCAGTATTTTACCTAAAGTTTATCTTCTTGTGCATATGTACATAAAATTTGAATATTTATGGCACAACTAATTATCCCACCGGAGGTTATCAGACTGCACTGGAGGTAAAATAAGGCTTTTCGATAGTGTCAGACATGTTTTTTGCTATAAATCCACATTTACTGACAACAAAATATCGTAAAACAATTAAAATGGAAGGGTAGACGTCGACTTGTTGTGAGACAAGGTAGGGAAATGTGATGAGGGAGGGTTTACACCTACCATAAATTTATCCAAATCTATCAGCCAATCAAATACCAGCAGCTATTTGGGGACCGTCTCAAAATTGACGAATGGCAAACCCTATGGTTATGTGTAGGGTACTCTTTGAGGAATTATTGTTGGATTGTCAAGTGACAATGACAGTTGGTTTTAGCATATAATTGCCAGACTCTGCGATATTGTTGGTCCATTTTAGTGCCAACATTCCCTTCAATTTTATCTCCAGTGTTGTTCAATAGCCTCCAGTGTTGTCCGATAGCCTCTGGTGTGGTTTGGTGGGGTAAATAGTCGCACCGGAATATTTATCTTTTTTCTTCAGATTTTGGACAGCCGAGATCTAACGGTGTCTCGTGTTGTGAATCAGACCTCAGGTGCTGTGCTTCCTTACACACTTGGCGATCCCACAGGACCATTTGGATCAAAGCTGGAAATAACTCTGCCCGATTCTGCAGATAAACTGTTGGTATTTTATGCATGTACAGTGTATTTAACAATGTCATTGGTATTAATTTCAGGGAACAATATTTAAAAATCTGAGGTAACTGGAAGTCGGTTCACGAGGTTTTTACATAGGTAAACTGATTGGTTACCCAAAATTTATGTTGAATTTTTTCTCTTAGGGCATGCTAATTTCTACAGTGACGTTCCAAATGTTTTGTTTTATAAAGCTCATTATGTGATGTTTAGTATTTTAAAACTTTTGTAACTCTTTGGGATTCCTGTTTACGTTAAAACCGTTTTAACAATTTGTAAAATTATAAGAAATCCAATATTATGTCAACATATTTCTAAAGATAAAATAGCTGCAGACACTTTAGCCATCCCTAACGGTCCGCCCACATTTCATTAAAACTTTTGGCTCAACTCTATACTGAGCATTTTAGTTTAGACTGGTCGCAAGTTATAACTGTTGCAACATAACATTGTCTACTGGTTTTCTGCATATCAAGTATCTAAAAATCAGTCTAAAATATTTGTTGGAATACGTCTGCATGAATAAATTTCCTGTCATTGTGAAGTTTGTAAGTTTTAATTTCTGAACGTCTACAGGTCCTGACGTAACCGATTTGCAGTTCACATAAATTTAATTTTGTGTACCCGACATGTGAACAGAACGGCGGTTCGTGTGAAATATTGTGCCCTGGATTTGAAATTAAGAAAGGAAAGCTGTCCCTGACTGCATTGTACTGTTTTCATGTTGCAGTTTCCTTCCTTCCTTTTTCCTCATCTACCACTCTTTAACCCTCTGTCCTGATGTTTTGTAAAGTGCACAAAATTTTTACCCATGGTAACAAAATATTGACCTGTAAACTCAAAGCAAATTCTATATAATTTAATTTAAAATATTTAATTTTTTTACCAATGTATGACCCCAAAGGCCGATGTTTATTTTTATATATAATAATAATAAGTCTATAAGGTTAATTGATTAATCTTAAATACTAATAAATCGGTTGAGAACATTTTTAGTTTTTTAATGTATGTCTTTAAAAAGTTCAAGGGCCTGTAAGAACTATACGAATAAGAAATAAAAGTAAGAATACCACTGAAATTCTTTGAGTGTATCTCCAAGATAGATGCCATGGGAAATAACTCTGGTCAAGGAAAGTTTAAAAGTTAACTTCTAATCAAAACGAATTAATACCAATTTAGAATAAATGTACATAGAACACTTTCAAAAATTAATAAGCAATTTAGCTATTGCAAAAAGAATGAAAACAGCTAACCTGTTTTAATATTGTTTTTGCAGTTAGTACATTTGACAAAGTGTAAATGTTGACAGGGCTGGATTTATAAAGGTGACAAAAGGGGAAATTGCCATGTGACCCCCTGCCAGAGGGGCCCCCAGACTAAAGACTTCCTTTATAAAAACATGTAATAATTATAAAATTAGTTCTATTCATTCATTTTTTAATTTATTATGTAATTTAATGTCTATGTTGAGAGCTCAGGGTCTAGACTGATATATGAGGTGGTGTTTAGTACAGAGAATCTGGTTAAAGTAAGTCAAATATACATTTACTGTGTGTGTATTGGCTGTTTCTTTTAGAGTGACTATAACCATCGAATACAGCACCTCCCCAGAGAGCACAGCTCTGCAGTGGCTCCGTCCAGAGCAGACTGCAGGAAAGAGGCAGCCATATTTGTTTAGTCAATGCCAGGTGATTATTTCATTCCTCATGTGCAATTCCATTACCCTATATATTAATTTAGCCTACAGTTTCATCCCAGGCCTGAACAATATTAATAAAAGTTAAGTTGAAAATTAGTGGATTTATATGAATTATAATTGATAAGTATTTGTTAAATTTAAGCTTAGTATGGTTTTGTGAGTGCCATGTTTGGTTCTGTGTTTTTGTAGTCTGTCAGACATTATTTAAAAAAGGGTTAAAACTCAAATGTCATACTAAAAATCTGTCAGGAATGAGCTTGCTTTCATAATATATATTTTACAGTTGTGATTTCCTTTCTGTTTTTTTTATTATTGCAGGCAATTCATGCTAGGAGTCTAGTACCATGTCAAGACACTCCGTGGGTGAAGTTTCCTTACACAGCCACGGTAACATGGATTTTCATTTAATTAAAATAGTCAGATATCCTTGGGAATATACTTTTTCTGTTTTTGGAGGTATTTCTGCAGTTTAGCATCTATATTAAACTTATGGTCATGTTACTTGATTCATGGGAAGTTATGAAAAATCAAGAGCCCTAAAATTAATCTGTAACTAAAAAACTATGTGAAAGTTCCCTGTGTAAACAGGTGGTGAGACCTATTCTAAAATATTATTGGTCTTTTTTCACAGTAGGACCTCTATCAAGTCCTACAAAAAACTTTTACATTTAATCTTGTGTTCTTACTGTCTCCCCTAATCCAAGAGCAACACAAGACAATAATGATCATGTAGAGGCACTGATTTTCCGTTTCCGAATTTAACAAATTCCATTTTTTCCATTTCAGTACATTTTATATGTTTGTTTTGTGTTCCACTGAAATATTTTCCAATAAACACACACACATGCACGAACAAAAAAAGAAAGAAGTGAATTGAAACTTGTTTAATATGCAATTACATAGAGTTTGGTAATTCTCGTTTTACAAAAATCTCTGAACATAATTAGAATCAATCACATAAAACTGACTTTCATTGTGTCACTTATTTACAAAACATGAAAACCAATTTTCATTATTTTAAATTATGATTAATATTATAAATAAATCAACCCAAAATATGTATTAAATCTTTAACTCACGTAACTGTCAGAGAAAACCCCCAAAACGTTCAGTTTACTCCGTTAGATCGACGGAAGTTAGTATACAAAGCAAACAACTGGCGATTGTCTGTGTGCCAAAACAATGTGGTGTAACACGTACAGATATCATTGTAGTCAAGTAGTGATTATTTTTTTGTTTTCAGACTGAAAACTTTTTAATTAATAAACTGCGCTATTTGGAGACGAGTAATAATATTTTCGGAGAAAATCTGGAATTCTGGTTCAAATAGGTTTTTCCACGATTCTGTCCGCATTTCCGTTATTGTGGAAAATCAGTGCCTCTAATCATGCCCTTGTATAACAAATGTCAACCTCTGTTTTGTTAACCTCTCTAATATATTCAGGTGACTGCTCCAAAAGAGGTAACGGTGTTGATGAGTGCTTTGCAGATGAATCCTGTACCGAGTCATGATGCATCCAAGTTGGCCCACCAGTTTGAACAGAAGATACCCATTCCCAGCTATCTGATAGCGATCGTAGCTGGGGATATAGAGAGCAGGTGCAAACAGCAAACATTTTTATTATTATTGTCCCAGAGATTTCTTTATTGATAATGTCAGGGTTGAGGCCCTGAAATCATTCATTATTAGGCACGGCTGCATGATTTCTGAAAGGGGGTTTGATCCAAATGTGATGGGTGAAAAATATTTAATTTTCATGTCCTTCCACTCCGAATATATATAAATTCTGGAAAAGGGGTTGTCCGGATCCCTGGACAACCCCTGGATTCACTACAGATTATCTTACATTGAGTACAAAATATATGTATATATGCAGTTACTACAAACAGATGAAGTCATAATGCATATGCACATAAAAAGATAATTAGTTATAATGGTTCCATAACAAATTAATGTAGAAAATAGCAAACATTATTTCCTTTTAATTTACCACATTCCCATGGATACATAATATATACACAAAAATATCAACTTTATTCAACATCAACTTCAGTCCAACATCTAAGTTATCTAAAACACATTTAAAAAAGGATTTTTGACTTATTTAGATGTTTATTATTTAAAGTATTTTATTGGTGATGTGTAAGGCTACTTATATCACCTTTTATTTCTGAGCTATTTTAGTTGAACAGTGATAGATCCAGAAAATCCATTTACAATGTAGGTGGGATCCCAATAATATGATGCTGGATTCTTTAAAGTTAAAAAAAAATGTTAAATAATAATAATTATTAAAAATTTTTATAATTGCAATATTTAGGGGTGGGGTCAGGCCCTGTGGGTCCTATCCTTTATCAGCAACTGGTAAACACTATGAGTCTTAACTTGTGAAATGTTTGTATGGACAGAATTAGTCACCAGCCCAAACATTTAGACAGTTTTCTATTCTCTCAAATATTTCTTGAAAACCTTCTTGTTGAAGACTTTGATGGTTTTAGAAAATGTCTAACTTGTTTGTGATGGCAGGAGTTGTTTTCTTTGTGTAAAAAATCTATGATATGTGTTTGCCAAAATAATTATTTATATAGCAAATGATTTAATTATAAAACATTTTTTCTTTTTTATTCTCAGAAATATAGGGCCACGGTCAAAGGTTTGGTCAGAAAAGGAATTTGTTGATCAAGCAGCTTATGAATTTGCTGAGGTAAGTGGTGTTAATACCTTTCGTAAATCATCTAGAACATGTTGTTTTTATTATAAAAATTTCTATAAACACTAGAAACAAATCCAGAATGTTTTGACTGTCTATAGGGTTGTTCAAAATTACTGCTGGTATTTACTAACATTTTATTTTTATAGAGAGTAATGATTTCTGATTTCCCACACCCCAAAGTACTACACTAAATAGATTTTCACAAAAAATGAAAAAAGATTAATTAATTGAAAGTTCCCATTTTACTTTGTAAAATAATTAATGTGAATTGCAATTGACAATGAATACCTGTAATATATTTTAGACAGAAGAAATGTTGAAAACTGCTGAATCACTGCTGGGACCATACGTCTGGGGTCGTTACGATCTGCTTGTACTTCCACCATCTTTTCCATTTGGTGGGATGGAAAATCCATGCTTAACATTTGTCACACCAACATTACTAGTAAGTAGTGCAAGCAAAAAGTGTCTTATAAGTCATTTTTCATGTTAATTATACTGAGCCTACTAGTAAGTAGTGCATGCAAAAAGTGTCTTATAAGTCATTTTTCATGTTAATTATACTGAGCCTACTAGTAAATAGTGCATGCAAAAAGTGTCTTATAAGTCATTTTTCATGTTAATTATACTGAGCCTCCACTCTCTTTTAAAACAATAACATTTAAATTAACTTTAATTTAAACAGTTTTAGGAGTCATCCATTTTTCATCATTTTCACAAGCGTACAAAACATACTCTTTTTCTAGCCCCCCTCCCACCCATCCCCAAAAGCATACAAACTGAAAAGGAAAACAAATGATGATTTCGAGATAATATTATCATAATTTTTTTTCTTGAAAAGTACATAATTTTATCCCTTTAACTCTCTCCCCATCAAAGTGTGTTTTGTATGCTCATGAAAATGATGAAAAAACATGGATGAAACATTTGTTTAAAAATTGACTGTTAATAAAACAAGCACATACTCAATAACAACTATTGACGGTTCACTCACATAACATTTTTCTGACAAATAATAGAATAGGTGTTAAAATCAATGATTGGGTTCATAACAGTGGAGGACTCAAACACAGTGACTACTGTTGCAAAAAGTATCTTTCTTATCTACTTTGTGCATGCAGATAATGGCATACGGTTGTTTTTTATGGACCTTTTTTGTTTTGTAAAAAGGGTTTATCTATCACTGGATCTGTTTTAATCAATTTAATAATTCTATTAAGCAGATTAAGTACATTATTCATGCAGCATATTCCTATGTAGTAATAATTTATTCATTGTCATTTTCAAACCGGCTGCCTAAAACTCCATATGTAACAAAACGGGTGGCCCTTCAGTAGTTGTGGGTATATGTAGTTACTATATTTAATTGACAGGCATGTGACTGATTGCTGGCCGATGTTGTAGTTCATGAGATGTTACGAGTATATATAGTTACTATGTTTAACTGAGAGGAAAAAGACCGATCGCTGAATGATGTTGTAGTTCATAAGATGTTATGAGTATAGTTACTATGTTTAATTGACAGGAAAATGACCAATCGCTGAATGATGTTGTAGTTCATAAGATGTTATGAGTATATATAGTTACTACGTTTAATTGACAGGAAAATGACTGATCGCTGTCAGATGTTGTAGCTCATAAGATGTTATGAGTATATATAGTTACTATGTTTAATTGACAGGAAAATGACTGATCGCTGTAGTTCATAAGATGTTATGAGTATATATAGTTACTATGTTTAATTGACACGCAGGAGACCGATCGCTGGCCGATGTTGTAGCTGATGAGATGTTATGAGTATATATAGTTACTATGTTTAATTGACAGGCAGGTGACCGATCGCTGGCCAATGTTGTAGCTGATGAGATGTTACGAGTATATATAGTTACTATGTTTAATTGACAGGCAGGTGACCGATCGCTGGCCGATGTTGTAGTTCATGAGATGTTA
>JAULBS010095722.1:0-16751 GCA_032355785.1 Symmetromphalus regularis | reverse complement strand
TCTTTTATATGCACCATCCCATAGACAGGACAGCACATACCACGGCCTTTGATAAACCAGTTGTGGACCACTGGCTGAACGGAAAATAGCCCAAACTGCAAATGAAAAAAAATTAAAAAAAGGAAAAGAGATAGGAATATTTCTTTAAAAATATCTTATTGTTTTATCATTACACGTCGCTGTTAGATGTTAAATATACAGACTTAGTTGTAGTTGTTTGAATTTTGGTTAAAAGCACTTGTGAACAAGGATTCAACTGGGTCAAAACAAAATGAGAAAGGAATATTTCTTTAAAAATATCTTATTGTTTTATCATTATACGTAGCTGTTAGATATTAAATATACAGACTTAGTTGTTTGAATTTTCGTTAGAAGCACATGTGAACAAGGATTCTACTGGGTGAAAACTAAATTAGAAAGGAATATTTCTTTAAAAATATCTTATTGTTTTACCATCAGCTGTTGTGTGTTAAAGATACAGGATGAAGATGTTTGATTTGATTGATTGATTATTTTATGATCTCCCAGCACAAAAAATAAACATCGGCTATTGGGGGGTCACACATTGGTTTTATGTTAAAAAAAAAAAAAACAGTATTGAGTGCCGATTTATATTATTTAATATATACAACAAAAATAAAAATATATATATTAAGATGTTTGAATTTTTTTTTTTTTTTTTATATTGCCCTAAAAGACATTGGTAATGTTGGGATTGGGAATTCCTAATAGAGGCAGATTTTAAATTTTTAGATGACCTGAAACATACATGTAATATCCTGGCATTTAAATCTTAAAATTAGCCTTTACATGACGACTTTTAGCTGTTATATTAAATTAGGTTAGGGTTAGGTTAATTTAGTAGGGTATAGGCTATCCAGGAAATTTTTGGTTGTCTGATGTTCTACCTCCAAAGTTCCCCTCATATTCACAAACCTATTTTATTAGATTGTCTGAAGTGTGCATTCCCAATGAAAAGTAAAGTTTGTTTTATTTAACGATGCCTCTAAAGCACACTGATTTTTATCTTGTCATCAGCTATTGGACGTCAATCATATGGTCATTCTGACATATGTATTTAGAGGAAACCCGCTGCCGCCACATAGGCTAATCTTTTTCGATAAGCAGCTAGGGGTCTTTTATATGCACCGTCCCACAGACAGGACAGCACATACCACTGCCTTTGATGAACCAGTTGTGGATCATTGGTTGGAACGGAAAATACCCCACACGCAAATGGGTCCACTGAGAAGGATCGATCCGACGACCGACCGGTTTACAGGCAGACACTCTACCGTTTGAGCTAGATCCCGCTCCCCCGATTTTTCGTTTCAAGTAAAAAGGTGGTTTTCTTGAATTTATAAATACACGAAGAGATTATTTACCGCTTTCAAATACTTGTGGCTGTTGATTTATTTATATATTTAAAAATTTATTATGCGTTTTCAGATATGCAAGTGTTCGTTTCTTTTAAAAAAGTTTTTAAAAAAATGAATTAAACGATCTCCTACAAAAAAAATATTATAGGCTATAGGCATGACCCATGCTCCGTAACGGGAAACTTTGGGTGTATTCTTCCAGTGCCAATTGCGTCGTTGTTCTAAGTGGTGTGGGTCAAATTTGGTGAGCTCTAAGTTAAATGTTTCAACTTTCAGGCTAGATAAATTTGAAAACAGAGTTAGGTAGGTCATATTTTTCAAATTTTCAAATTTATAATGAGTCAAATACTGGAGAATGGCTGTGTGTAATAAGGATACTTTACATAAACATACGTGTAATGCAATACATTCTCCATCATGCACATATACACAGAAATAATTCGAGACTGCTATACTAACTCGCATGACTCCTGACGGTTCACGGTGTTGACATCTCAGCCACAAGATGGATAACCAATTTACCAATATCAATATTTTCATTCGTTCTTTGATTGAATAAGCCATTTATTGATTGGGAACTTTGTTTAGTGTTAATGACTTGGATTCCTGAAGAAAATAACAATACTGAGCAATTAATTTGGTTTAATATTCCTACCGCTGTTTTAAATGATATATGCGTTTCCTCTGGACAGATATTTCTTTTATTAATGGTTTTGCAAGAAGCCAAATCAGATCTAGGATTATTCCATAGACCCATCGTATCCTACTACTGTGTGTTTTGTGATATTTCTTTATGAAACGGGAACGACAAATATTTGAACAAACAATACTTCTATTGTTGATTGTTTTGCAAGAAGACGCGCCTGTTATTTATATTCTACGCCCAGTCATATTCACTTACAGCGTTTTTATGATGTTTCTGTAAGAATGATTATTAATGTGTAACAGATATTATATTTCTGCTGGTTGTTCTGCAAGAAGATAATCAAGTTCCTAGGATTATTTAATGGAAACATTGTATTCTACAGCTGTGTTTTCTCTCAAAAGTTTGCCTAACATCCACTGGACTGCATTGTGTAGAAATACGAGTTTGAACACGATAACACGTTGTTTTGAAGTGTTGTTTCTGCAATAATATTGACATTACTAATACACATTTCAGACAGATGATGTTTCTAATGTTGATGTTTCTTCAAGAAAACAGACTAATTGTTCGGATTATTATTGATAAAGTAATATTCTTCTGTCATGTTTAATGGTCATGTTTTTGCAAGAATACTGGCTAAACTTACATTATTCTTTGAACAAATGACGTTTCTGCAAGAAAACATCCTATTCTTCGTAACAGTTTTGTTCTAAGTATTTATCTACTGCTAGTATTGTTTCTACAGCATACTGGTCTTATTTCTTAAGATAAATGATGTTTGTTTTATTAATATTTCTACATAACAAACACTTCTTTGGTTTATTCTCGATCATCTAATATTCTATTGATGGTACTGGAAGAGGATTGGAGAGTTCCTCGGATAATCCTCTGAACAAATAATAGGATTACTCCTGTGTTTAAATTGTGATTTTACAAGAAGATACCATAGACTAATTTCCAAAATATTAAAATAATTCCGTGTTGGATAATCCTTTGGACAAATTTAATAACATAGGACCAGACTACTGATACGTTTAAGTTGTGGATTTGCGAGATGGCCGACTAATTACCAGAATATCAAAATGATTCTATTTTGGATAAACATAATTATAGAATCTGTAGGAATTGTTGGTCATGTTTTATCTATGGTGGTTCTTGCAGAAAGAACAATGCGTTCCACGATTTCGCTTCAACTGACGATGATGTCACTGTTTAACTGTTTGTTTCTGGTTATAAACTTCTATGGCGATGTCGACGAGATTCTTCCGGCAAATTTGACAATTTCAGAACCAACGATAGTTACGACTGAAATAATAATAGGATCGTGTTCTGTTTATACTGCAGTTATCGTTACCATAGAAAGATACTTTGCTGTTGCCTACCCACTGAAGGCGCATGCGTTATGTACCATTTCCGTTAGTTGGAAACTAATACTGGTAATAGTTCTCGCTTCGTTGGGATTTGGATCATTAAGGACTATAAAAATGTTTGTGGTAACTGTTGGTAATTCTACAGAGATGACTGTAAGCTGTCATTATCCTTTTGACGCGCAGTATAAATTCACGTACTGCGTGCTTAGCTGCGTAATAATGCTATTAATAGTACCGTTGTTTATATTTCTCATTTTGAACGTTCGTATTGTTCAGATATTATCTCGCAGAGTAAGAAGAGTGGTTCACGGAATACCGTCGTCTGCTAGTCACGATGGTGACACGTGGATTGGCGTGACGTTTGGTATTACGTCATGTTTTCTCGTCTGCTGTACATTAACCGGGATATTCCACATCGTAAACGGAATAAACCCTAATATTTTTGGTGACATTACATTTCGCATTTGCCACACTCTGATTGTTGTGAATTTCTCGTCAAATTTTGTTTTCTATTGCTTTCTTGGCAAGAATTTTAGGGACATTTTCATAGCTAAATTCTGTAATTGTAAAAAACAATCAGAAAATTCTGATAATGCCACTCCCTAAATTTGGACTTTATCAGTTATTACAGACGCATTTAATTATATGCTAAGTTGATCTACTAGACGAAATTGTTACAGTGTTGCATATAATGTTTTAAACAAAGACAATAATTATGATCCAGACTCCTCTTAATTGTGTATATATTTGGATTAAGCAAAAAAGTAAAATAAAGTTTGTTTTATTTAACGACGCCTCTAGAGCACTTTGATTTTTATCTGATCATCGGCTATTGGACGTCATACATATGGTCATTCTGACATATGTCATTTAGAAGAAACCCGCTGCCGCCACATAGGCTACTCCTTCCAACAAGCAGCAACGTACATTTTATATGCACCGTCCCACAGACAGAACAGCACATACAACGGCCTTTGATAAACCAATTGTGGAATACTGGTTGGAACGGAAAATAGCCCAAACTGCACATGGGTGCACTGTGAAGGATCGATCTGACGACCGACCGGTTCACAGGTAAACACGCTACCGTTTGAGCTAGCTCCCGCTCCTTGGATTAAGCAAGTACTGGTGACAAAAAAAAATATTCTGTATCCAGTGCCGAATTTATCTATCGGTTTAGCAGGCTGAATCCTAGGACCCCCGGCTATATATATATATATATATATATAGAGAGAGAGAGACAGAGAGAGAGAGAGAGAGAGAGAGCTTTTTAAAATTATTATTATTTTTTTTTTTTTTGCTTGTATAAGATTATATAGCTTTTGTGTGTACAATAGTTTTTAACAAGGAGCTTCCAATCTATATAGCCTCCAAATCTAAATCCGACACTGGATGCTAAGTTGATCTACTTGACGAAGTTGTTACAGTGTAGTATATAAGTTTTTATTTTAAACAAAGTCAACTAGAATCTTTTTAATTGTGTATATTTGGATTAAATAAATACTGGTGTTAAAAGACCATGATGTATCATTAAAATAAATTAATGTTCATAATAATCTGACGAACTATTAAAATATATTGTATTGCGTACACAGTATCTGTTCTTCATTATTATTAAAAACATGTTCGCAGTGACCTCTCTTATGTGAACAGATCAACCTTGACAAAATAATTTGGGGTAAAATGTTTTACTGATGATGATAATAATGATGATGAAAGTAATGATGATTGTGGTTGTGATGATGATAATGATCAATATTAACAAAATAATTTATGGTAAAATATTTTATTAATGATAATGATGAAGTTTATGATAGTGATAATGGTGATTATGTGGATGATGAAAACGATGATGATCATCATCAACGTTCACAAAATAATTTGGGGTAAAACTTTTATTAATGATGATAATGATGATAATAGTGATTATAATGATGTGATCATTTGGGATAAAAAAAAAATGTATTAATGATGATGATGATTACGATAGTGATGATGACAACGACTACGTTGATGATGATGACCAACGCTCACAAAATAATTTGGGGTAAATGTTTTATTAATGATGATGACGATAACTACAACGATGATGATGTGTAGACATCCTATGGACTGATGTCTTCCTTCTTCAATCAGTATAGATAGTTCTCTGGGTTCATTAGATAGACTGCTGTGCTTATTTGGTGATTACCGAGACTTATCTCTGTTGGCTTTGGTTTTGGATAATGATGATAACTGGTAATTTGATTTTACTGCTTTCATTCAATTACAGCTCAGACACCCTGTTCCAAGTGCGCACGTTAGCTAACAGTTATTAGGCAGGTTTCAGAGAAACAAAAAATAGTTTCTGTTCTCAGGGTCCGTGGAGTGCTTTTGAAAGTGGGGGTCCAAATCTTGACAACCAGCCAATGTGTTAACTATTGGATTCGAGACCCCCCTCATACTCCGAAAAGTCTTTGGATTTAGTCCACTTTATTTTGTCACCAAGTATGAAAATAGTTCTATGCAGCAAATTATTATTTTTTAAATCCTTTTAAAAAAGAAATGATTTTACTAGTTGACTCCTAAAAAATGGGAGTCCATTGCGCCCCGGTCGCTCGGCCCCTGGTTCTATAAGATTTTCTCTCTTTTTTTTTTTTTAAATGTTTATTGTCCCCAGAAACAGAATATGATAGCGTCGGGGTTGGGGAGCCCCGAGCTCACTATCTTACAAATGTTTACACCAGTTAACAATATGTACAGAAATAATATATGTATATACAAAAGATTAAAACAAATTCTGATTAAGGGGACAAAGAGAGAGAAAAGGAGACGATATCGTGTACAGATGAAGTAGATAGAGTGTTTGATAGAGTGTTTGATTAGCGTCTTTAATATTTAACGATCCACCAGAACAAACAAAAAGTCATTATAATTATTATTATTATTTTTATATAATTCAAAAATCAAATACTGACTACTATGGGTCACTTTCTTATTAGCGATTCAAATCAATAATGCACTATGCAGGGCCGGATTTATAACATGGGGAGAGGGGGCAAGTCACTTCAGGTTCGGGGGTCCCTAAACATAGAAATTAAATTACATGACAAATAAATAAATGAACTAAAATTAATGAATGAAGTTCGTTTTTATTTAACGACGCCTTTAGAGCACATTGATTTGTATCTTATCATCGGCTATTGGACGTCAATCATATAGTCATTCTGACACATTTCTTTAGAGGAAACCCGCTGCCGCTACATACTTTTTCGATAAGCAGCAAGGGGTCTTTTATATACACTGTCTCACAGACAGAACAGCACATACCACGACCTTTGATTAACCAGTTGTGGACCACTAGTTGGAACTGAAAAATGAATGAATAGAACAAATTCTATAATTATTACATTTTTTATAAAGGAAGTCGTATTTCGGTGAGGGGGGAGCTTCTGGCAGGGTAGACCGTGACATTTTCTCAATTTGCTCCTTTATAAATCAGGCCCTAATTTTATCCAAAAATATGAGGCATTTTAGAAAACTCTTTGTCCATGCTTGATTGGAGTAAATTAATCCACTGTTGAAAGTTACAAACCTGTAATTAATTTGATTATCTTCATTTATAAATATTTCGGACTTGACCAGTTCTATAAAACTCCTCTTCATATAACACCACAGCCAATGGTAACTCATCCTCACAATGTCAGGGGTCACACCGGTCACTCCTGCTTCAAAATCGTCTCATGCTACGACGCTTCCAATCAAAATAAGTTTTCTCAGCCCAGGTTTTTCTCAACTATATTGGTCAGGGGTCCAAACGGACTCGAGTGACCGGAGTGATCCCTGACCTTGTGAGGATGTTGGTAACTATATACTAGTTGTGGACGACTGGATGGATAGATTAGACTGTAAACCACCGAGGGGCTGATCTTATGATCCATTAAACGTGATCTTTTCACTAACACTGAGCAATATCCTTCTGTTTTATTGGTGCGTCTATGATCGTTTGTTTATTGAAATTGTTCGAGGTCTGTTTGTAGTAGTGGTTAAGCTGTCGGTCTCAAGCTCGTAGGTACTGGGATCAAATCTAGGAAAATGTGTTGCAGGGACGTTGGGGCCGGGAGGCTGTGGGGTGGGGTGGCTGCTGACCCCCCAATAATTCTCATAAATATGTTCCTTATTCATCGTTAAATTATTCACTGGCAAATTCTGATGTTCAGAAAAGGGAGCCGCTTCCCCCCCTCTCCCCACCCTCCCCATATGAATTCCGTTCAAACGCACTTGTGTTGCACTAAAAAAAAACTGAAATATTTATGTATTGGTAAATTTAAATTATCTGAAAATTTATTTCCAGGGGCGGTTCCAGAAATTGTGAAGGGGTGGGCGCTACTTTGGAAGAATGCTTATGGGACTTGTAATTGCTGCGTTGGCCTGTACTTTCGCTTAGGGTTTTACAAGAAAAAATTTCATTGCCCGAAAATCAGGGTGCGCCCCCCTCCCCTCCCCTCACATAGAACCGCGCATCGGGGCCGTAAACATCTCTTATCGTACCTACTCCTTATTTTTTTTTTTATACATACCTTTTTATACTGAACATAAGGTACTATAAATACCCCCTCAACGGAGTTTCCAGTAGACGTGACCATATTTTTTTCTGAATTTAAAATAACAGGTGACATTGAAACGCTGTATTATAACATCAATAACGACCACATGGCTGTTTACTAAGCAGTGGAAACAATGGACTCTGACGTCATCATCTCGCGTGTAGGATACATTTAAATAAAGACTGCTGGTTACTACGTGTCGTGGTGACATTGGTGCACTTTAGGGTACAGTTTACTCATTAGTAGCATCTCATTCTAGGTCAACCGGCCTCCGTGGCGCAGTGGTTAAGCTATCGGTCTCAAATCTCAGTCGAGGCATGGAATTTTAAATCTCAGTATCAGTTGCAACCTAGAGTGAGTGCTCCGCGAGGCACTCAAACTGACCAGTGGTCCACAACTGGTTTAACAAAGGCCGTGGTATGTACTATTCTGTTTGCGGGATAGTGCATATAAAAGATCGAAAAGCCGCGGGTTTCGTGTCTCCTACTAACACTAACCTCTGTCCTTGACAGACAGCACAGGAAGCTGAGTTGTGTGCCCAGAACAGCGTGCTTGAACCTTAATTGGATATAAGCATGAAAATAAATACAACCACCGCCGCCTCTGGATTTGGGATGCATGCATGCGTTTTGGGGTGTTTTCCATTCCAAAAAGTGATCCACAACTTGTTCATCAAAGGCTATGGTATGTGATGTCCTGTCTGTGGAATGGTGCATATAAAAGACCCCTTGCTGCTTATTAGAAAGAGTTGTGTGCCCAGGACAGCGTGCTTGAACCTTAATTGGATATAAGCACGAAAATAAATACCACCAACCAACCTCATTCTAGGTCAATGTTCCTAATTACCCGAAAGATAAAAAAAATAATAAAAGAAGAAATTAAAAGCCAAAAAACAAGTGTCCCACTACTAGTGTATCAAAGGCAGTGGTTTGTGCTGTTCTGTATGCGGGAAGGAGGAATATTTAACATCCAATAGCTGATGATTAGGCTCTAGTGGTTCGTTGAAAAGAAAGGAAAAAAGAACCAATAACAATGGAACTTTAAAAAGAAAAGAAGAAGAAAAAGAACACAACATCACAAGGATCTCCTTGAAAAAAAATACTCAGTCCAAAATTCTTGGTGTGGCTATAGCCCTCCCCGCCCTCTGGTTCACACATATATAATGATAAATATGAGCTACAGATTTGATTATACATCGTTTGGTCTTTCCCTTGAGGAAAGATACTGTTTGAAATGTTAAATGTTTTCTCATTAAGATTTATTTAACATTGCATTACCCTTTCAAAATCCTATACAAATTACTTTATTTTTCCCAAGTCGGATCGATACTTCTCAGTGGACCCATTTGCAGTTTGGGCTATTTTCCGTTCCAACCAGTGGTCCACAACGGGTTCATCAAAGGTTGTGGTATGTGCTGTCCTGTCTGGGGGAAAGTGCATATAAAAAGACCTTGCTGCTTATCGGAAAGAGTAGCCTATATGGTGGCAGCGGGTTTCCTCTAAAGAAATATGTCAGAATGACCATATGATTTATATCTAATAGCCAATGACAAGATAGAGATTAATGTGCTCTAGATGCGTCGTTAAATAAAATAAACGACTTTTTTATTTTTCCCCAAGTAATGTCACCTGTTTCTTTCACCCAATTCGTCTATACTTCTAGACACAAAGTAATGTTTAACAGCTGTAAGGTAAGGCAAAATCCATATTTCTACAATATATATCAATACAAAATTACCACAAATTCAGCACGATAGGCACGTATTGACCGAACAGTCAAAGAACTGGCTTAGCAAACAAATGCATTTTTGTGGTATAAAAGACGAACCACATCTTTTCCATTATTCACTATTTGAACTACCATGATGATGTATTCATTCACATTGTTTTGCGTTTTATTTGGGGTGGCCATGGGTCACTATGGCTCTGTTATGGACTATTACTGTTACTACTATGGGCGGTACTATCCACAATACTGTGGGTACCAAAATCCAGCCACACCTCCACCTCCTCCACCACCAACTACACCACCACCTCCTTCCATTGACCAGTACTATTCCAGTTTTACAAGTCTTCCCATGTCTTTTTACAGCAACTACATGGCTAGTATGTTTGGCGGATGTCCTGTCTACACAGGTTATATGTATGGGTTGTACCAATACGGAAGAAACAGGTATGTTCGGGAGGCTTCTTTAAGGCGGGAAAAACGATCATACTCGTCTGATCAATCGACGATGTACGGAAACATCCAGAAAGCTGTGAATCAAGTACTTGAAAGATACAACTTGGGGTATCCTAAAATTATGAACACGTTCATGATGTCCAATTCCAAAATCTTGAATCAGTATTTCGACATTTTTCGGGATGTTCTCCGTGACCTTGATGCCAAGTCTTTGAAGATTCTAGCAGAGTCTGCTGTCGATGCAAAGAGGGAGGGAAGATTACAGAAGACACTGGCAATGTCTGGCCAGGATGAAAAAACCAACCAAGTAGAGATCATCCTCGCTAGGCTTAAGATTATCACCAATCACTGGAGAATGACGGACAGAAACATTTACAAGCTGGCTTTGAGGAACAACAAGGATTTTATGTCAAGATCTAAAAAGGACAGAGCTAAGACTCTGGATGCTATGGTCCGGTTATCCGGGGTTTCCGATTCCACAATGCGACACTGTGTGAACCAGTATACCAGACGTACGTTATAGATTCATTTTTGTCAGTTTTGAAAAAAAGATGTGTGAGTGATAGAGCTGAGTGATCGAATTGATGAAATGTTTGATTGATTGAGTGGGAGAGTGAGTGGTGCGTGTGTGAGTAAGTGATCGGGTGAGTGATCGAGTGAGTGAATGCTTGAGTCAGCGATGGAGGGAGGGCGTGATAGAGCTGAGTGATCGAATTGATAAAATGAATGATTGAGTCAGTGGTGAGCGATCGGGTGAGTTATCGAGTGAGTGAGCGAGTGAATGATCGAGTCAACGGGTGAGTGAGTGAGTGTGATTGGGTGAGTGAGTGATCGGGTGAGTGATTGAGTCAGCGAGTGAGTGAGTGATCGAGCATCCATTTGATTAATAAAATGAGCAAGTATACGAGTGACACGAGCAACTGATTAAGGGAATAAGGTTTTGAAAAAGCATGGGAAACAAAAAAGAGCTAAAATGAATAAATTAATACGTAGATGAATTTCATGAATTTAGTTTAAAATATTACTTTTATCTTCAGAATGCGGTTATTACGAAGGAGACCGAACGTACATCTGTAACGCTCTGAAAGCCTACATGACCTCGACCTTCATGTACTGCAGTACGTACATCCTGGCCAGCCGGATGTACGTCATGTGTGGCTGTCAGTACATCACCCCACAACAACCATCTACCGCCACTCCTACTAGCGCGCCTACAACCGCGGCCACTACAAACGCTCCTACAACTAAGGCTCCTACAACAGCGGCTCCTACTACCACTACTGCTGCACCTACAACTACTGTAGCTACTCGAAGTATTATCATTTTTATTTTATACTGCAAATGTTTTACTCCACTTGATAACATACACTATACGACAGATATCTATAGATACATGTAATATTGAATAATATCCCTATACTATAGGTGGATCCAAGACAGTCCAGAGGAGGCGACCTCCTTTCTCCAGTCATCAAATAAAAAAACAGATTGATTAAAATGTTGTCGTAACTAACGTTGAACCCCCAACTCCTTCGATGTTATCTATCTTTTCAATATCGTTGGATCCCCTTCCAAAATTCATTCATTCGATTATGTTATAGTGCTTTAGTGTCTTCATTATTAAGATTAGAATGATGATCATCATCATTATCATCTTTATCATCATCATATTAATTATCATCATTGTATTAATATTATTATTATTATTATCATTGGCGTAGTTTGGGTCTTTTTTCTAGTGAGACAACTTTCGTATTTTAATCAACTTTTATAATATTAATCACATTAAAAAAAATTCTGCAAAAAAATCTAGTGAGGCAATTGCCTCATTGCCTCAGTGGAAGCTACGCCACCGTTTCCACCGGCTCACCGGTTTCATTGTTCAGTAGGTACACGGCTATTGCAATGCCAATTTTTTACACCTGCAAACTGAAAAAAATTGGACTTAACAACATCCTTGCAAAACCTTTTGCGAATAAAATATAGCGCGAAAATCGCGAACATGCTGATAGTGCCGCGAATTCAATTACTCGCAAACGTATTTCCGGTTCGGCTGTGAATACCGTACCGTATATTTAGCACAGAATTACTGGCCAGGTCACGTAATAAGGGACATTTCATACTAACGTGGATTTCAGTTTTGTTTGTTTTTACAAATATTATATGTGATTATTCAACAATAATAATAATTATTGTGAATTATATTCTTAGTTAATCACAATGGAATCTTATGGGTACTATCAATAAAGATTATTGTGTATAAATGAAACAGTAACTGAAAGGAGTTTGGTCAATGTTGCTCTTTTTATTCTTTATCTTTTTATTATTGGGGAATGCGGTCGCGAAAATATATATATATATTTTTTTAGCCGTTGCGGTATGTTATAAGATATTACGTCACACATTCAGGCTTAATTTTAGAAACAGTTCTGTTTCGTGTTCTTTTACTTAAAATATTATTCATAACAGTAGTTATGACAAAGCTGAGATGTGTGCCTAGGACAGCCTGCTTGAACCTTTATTGGATATAAAAATGAACATAAGTACAACCAGCCAACCAACCTTTTGTAGAAAACAAATTATTATTTTACATTTTATATATATATTTTATTAACAATAGAAATTATTAACATCTGGGATTGACCAACAGGCAATGCCTATATTAAGGTCTCTCTCTACATTTTACATAACATATTTGAACATGACAGACAAAATTAGAAAAATATGAAAATGTGTGAGTAGAAGAGAGAGAGAACGAGAAAGTTAGAAAGAGAGAGAAAAAGAGAATGAAAGAAGGAGGGAGGGAGGGAGAGAGAGAAAGATAGAGAGTGAATGAATGGATGAATGAATGAATGATAAAAAATCACCAAAACATCCGCTTGCAATTATAAACTGTAAATATGAAACTAACTGACCGAGAAATACTTTTGGCACTCGTCTCAAGAAAAGCTCGCCCCAATATTATTTTACTTCTTCTTCTTTTTTTTTTTTTTTTTTTTTGATCAGAAAAGCCAGCTACAAAAGAACTTGGACCAGAAACACGATTATTCTTCTATTCTATCAGTTCAAAGTCATTTAAAGATGTAATATGTATTTCGCCGTGTACAGATCTAATTGAGAAAGCTAACCAATCACTTGGACGATACAAATGAAATTCCCAAGTTTTTTAAATTGTTTCCAAATAGTTGTCTAATCTCTTTAAATAAACGAAAGCCCGGAGCTAATTAATTTCCGTAAAATAATCCAAAGTTTATATTTACTCGGACAAATACCCGAGCAACTGTTAATATTGAAATGTGGACCAGCAATTAAGTAAAAGGCGAAGAGAGAAAAAAATGAGATTTTAAGAAGAAGGTCTATGTCGAAAGTATTTACTCCAGTCTGATAAGCTATCGACAAATTCATCAATATAACAACTCATACACATAATAAACCCCGCTCGCAAGGACCGGTCAAACATATAAAAGAACCACAAAGTATTTACGATATCTACCAACTCGCGTAAGACTGTTTCTACTGCTTCTATCTACGATCACAGTTTACACAGAGGAGTTTGTTGAATAACTTAATTGACCGCAAAGATGTCTAGATCACCGATCGTTGCTGTTGTTCTCATTGCCGTTCTTCAAGTGGTTTTGTCGTCACCGTCGCAGTTTGAGTATGCACTTAAAAAAGCTGGTTTGAAACGTTATGGATCTCCAGAGCTGGTAAGATAATTTAAATTTAAATTTTCAATTTAAAGAACATTATTAATTATTTTAAGTGTTTGGCATGGGTTGATTTTGTAAATAAGGGAAAGGAACTGAAAAAAAAAGTTATAAAAAAAAAAAAAAAAATATTATTTTAGGTGTAAGGTCTCATATCATGTTTTTGTAAGGTATATTTTATTTTATTGTTATATTAAAGGGGCACTAGTATAGTTGCACAAGGGCGGTTATCTTTAAATGTTTGCATTGAAACGTGAAGAGTATATTCTTTGTAACGACTATAAATTAGTATCTGGGAGGAGAGCTGCTGGCCCTGACCATTGCGGCGTTATAAAACAAATAAAACAAATCAGCGGAAATTCCAGAAGAGGCAATTTTCTTAAAGGCAAACTTTCACGGATCCTTGACCTAATTAATTTCCAAACAAAGAATTAATTTTAAATATAAACATTTGATTTGTCAATAGAAATACTTCATTCAACTACTTACATATTCACAGCATCTTGCTTATTATTAATATTAAAAAATATTATTTGAATTATGGTAACGAACCATAAATCATAAACCATAAACTGGACATGAAATTCCCAATGCCATGGTTCAGTTAAAACGACTTACGTGATATGAAAGCATATGACAAATGCATGTAAGTTTCATTCGTAATCAACATTATAATCATAAAGCCCCTTAAATTCCGTGAAAGTATGCCTTTAATATTATACATTTAGGTACCTGACCAATAAACAACTAAAATAATTACCCTTAGAAATCTTAGAAATGTTCTAAAGTACAGACAAGTTTGTTTTATTTAACGACGCCTCTAGAGCACATTGAGTTTAATCTTATCATCAGCTATTGGACATCAGTGACATAGTCATTCTGACATGTATTTAGAGGAAACCCGCTGACACCACATAGGCTACTCTTTCCGATAAGCATCAAGGGGCCTTCTATATGGTCTTTCTCACAGACAGGACAACACATACTACGATATTTAATGAACCAGTTGTGGACCACTGGTTGGAACAGAAAATAGCCCAAACTGCAAACGGGTCCATTGAGAAAGATCGCATGAAACTCGTGGTTTATTTCCCAGAGACAGGACAGCAGATACCACAGCCTTTGATAAACCAGTTGGAAAGAAAATAGCCCAAACAGCAAATGGGTCCACCGAGAAGGATCGATCCGACGATCGACCGCTTCACGGGAGGACACTCTACCGCTTGAGCTACATCCCGCTCCCTCAAATCTTCTAAAGCGACAACCTTTCCATTGAGAGTGAAAATATGATCTTCACTGAGAGGAAGCAAACATCAGAATTTATCCTAGCGGTTTTATAACTAGAAGCTGGATATAAAGAGAGAGAAAAACCCAATAGACAATGTACCCAGAAGTGCAGAGGTTAAGCTATCGGACTTACTTTTGTTAGTTACTGGGATCAAATCTCAGTCGAGGTGGGATATTTAACCTTTGTATTGACTCCAACCCAGATTGAATGCTCCGCAAGGCTCTGCGGGAAGGAGGATACCACTTACACTAGCGGGTCAAGGTCGGGGAGGGGTCAAGGGGGTCAGGATCACCCCGACACACACACACAAAAACACACACACTTTTCTCGATTTTCTTTTACCATATTACGTGTGGAAGGACGTGAAAATTAAAAAAAATTTCACCTATTTCTATTCACTCATAACTTTTGCAGTGGCGTAGCTTCCATTGAGACTGGTGAGTCAAATGCCTCACCAGATTTGTTTGCAGAAAATAATTAATGTGATTAATATTATAAAAGTTGATTAAAATAAAAACCTTTGTCAAAGTTTGCTTCACTAGAAAAAAGACCCAAGCTACGCCAATGTTTTGGACCCTCCCCCTTTTCAGAAATCCACATTTGGACCCCTTTTCGGAAATACTGCATCCGTGCCTGACTTACACCGAACATTGGTCCACAACTGGTTTATCAAAGGCTGCGGCATGTGCTGTCCTGTCTGTGGGATAGTGCATATAAAAGATCCCTTGCTGCTTATCGATAAGAGTAGCCGCATTAGTGTAGCTGCAGCGTGTTTTGTTTCTCCTACTAACACAAACCTCTATCCTGGACAGACGACACAGACAGCACAGTTATGTGCCCAGGACAGCGTGTCTGAACTAATTACAACCGTCACAATGTCCTGGATGTGTCATTAACACACATTCTTTCTTTTATAGTACGAAATCATGGGTTGGCCTAATACTGACTTTGGAGACATCAACAACAAAAACAAACTATAAATACAAATGCAAGCAAACAATTGCAAAAATAAACTACAAAAGCAAACAACAAAAACAAATAACAAAAAAATAAAGATACAACAACGAAAACAAAGAAACAACAACAAGCAAACAACTTCAAAAACAAACTACAAAAGCAAAAAACAACAACAAAGAAACAACGAAAACGAAAACAAAGAAACAACAAAACAAAGATACAATGACAAAACAAACAAAAACAAATTATTAAAAAAACACAAAAAATCAAAACAATAAGAACAATTTAGTTACTCCCATTCATCAGTCAACTTTGAATTATCGTTATATTGAACTAAACAAGAGTATTCAAGTATAATAAATTGCGTTTGACTTTCAAGCTGAAGACAGTGGTTCAACACCCGTCAGAGACTGGCTCACACTTGACTACGTGTCGTTATTACCAAATGTTTGACATCCAGTAGCTAATGATTAATAAATCAATGTGCTCGCGGGGTGAAGTTGAGCGTGTGACATGATGCATTGCTTTCTGTGGTTAAGCTACTATACTCTTCAAAAAAAAGTAGGCGAACTTGAAATATTAATGTTAAAGGCATATTCCCACGGAATTTAAGGGTCTTTGTGCTCTAAATATTAAT
>JAULBS010095711.1:0-16751 GCA_032355785.1 Symmetromphalus regularis | reverse complement strand
ATAGTAACCTGGTTACCTGGAGAATACCATGATGTATAGTAACCTGGGTACCTGCAGAATACCATGATATATAGAAACCTTGGTACCTAGAAAATACCATGATATATATAGTAACCTGGATACCTGGAGAATATCATGATATATAATAACATGGGTACCTGGAGAATACCATGATATATAGTAACCTGGGTACCTGGAAAATACCATGGTATACAGTAACCTTGGTACATGGAGAATATCATGATATATAGTAACTTGGGTACCTGGAGAATACCATGATATATATAGTAACCTGGATAATACCAGAACATATAGTAACCTGGGTGCCTGGAGAATACCACAATACATAGTAACCAGGGTAACTGCTTAATACCATGATATATATTGTAACCTTGGTACCTACAGAATACCACAATATATTAGTAACATGGGTGCCCGGAGAATACCATGATATATATTGTAACCTGGGTGTCTGGAGAATGCCACGATAACACTGATATACAGTAACCTGGGTACCATTCACCATGTAGGCCAGATACAGGAATATCAAAAAAGAGGTGTGTGACATAATGTCTGTCATAAAACAAAGAAAATTGTCAGAAAAAAAAAATTCACATTTATTGATGAAACAACAAAAGTAGACAAACATTATTTAAAAAAAGTTTCATTAAATTTGGTGTTGCCCACTTGGCAATCACATGTACCGCATAATGATCTTCAACACCGCATAACCATTATATGCATGACCAGCATTAAAAATGCTTGTCTGCAACTACTTACCATTTAGTTTCCATTGCATGAAATACACTTGACTGGGCTAAATATAATGCCATTGTTGGGGAGGATTTCATCTTGGCGATTGAAGTTATGATTTCAGGCTGACAATCAAGAAGAATACCTGCAAAATGTCAACAACAATAAATTATTACGCTGACAAACATTAATGATTACGAAAATAGGGAAGTATGATATTTACCCTACTATGTAAATTTGTTTTGCATGAATAATTATGTAAAATTTACAGGGGTCGAATTTTAATTTTTAGAGATCCAATGTCTTATAATCATGTGCTGACAAATCTTTTAAATCAAAACACTGATAATTCTTTTCATCAAAATATTGATAAATCTTTAATCAGAACTATAGTAAATTTAAGTATTTTAATCAGCCTGTAGTAATTAGTTTACATAATCAAATTTATAATTATAATACTTTTTACTTTTTATCAATAAGTTGACAGATCCTTTAATCAAAATATTAATAAATCTTTAATTAAAATATACAGTGACAAATCTTTTTTCAGAAAATATTTGTAGAACCTCTAATCAAAATACTGACAAATCTTCAAATCAATAGATGTAGACACCAATAAACAATGTTTACTGTTAGTGAAGACATTGTTTTTGTTCATTTAGCACAAAGAAACTTTCTAGATGAAGCATATATATTTCGTAACTAACCTTAAACATGAAATTAACTCAGAAATGTCAGTTAACAAGAGAATAGATATTCCAGGTTTTTGCCTTAATCCCCCATAGGAAACACATTTGTCATTGTGCCCCTGATGTGTCCTCACAATTGCCTTGGTGCCTTCTTGAAATCCAAGGCAATAATCGCTGTGCCCTCAAACACTGAAGTTTGACCCCTGTGCAAATGTATTCCCATGCACAAATACAACTAAATGTAAAATTTGTACACTTATTACAAGTAAATTAAAATACACATTTTTCTTCTTCTTTTTTTCTAGTTTTCACATGAAAGAGGTAATAAACCACACAAATACAACAGCACTCTTAACAAAATTATTATGCTTTTGCTGTCAAGAAATTTTGTAACAAATTCTTTCTGTTTTTATGAGGACTACCACCCCAATTCTGACCAAAGATCACAATCTGATGGCATCACCATAATTGTGCACTGTATGCATATAGCCATTTGCACACCAATTATTAGTCGTCTGTTTTAAAAAGATAAAAGGATGATTCATAAAATATGATTTTGTGTTTAAAAAAATATCGTCATTCATCTGGGTGCTTCTAAAATAACTTTTAAACTCAAAACAGCAAAAGGGGCAGTCCTAATAAAAACATAAAATAAAATGTTATGAAACCTCTTGATGGCGGAACTATTTTATATGAGCAATTAAAAATGCAATAATTGTATTTGTGTGGTTTATTATTAAAAGATGTTACATTATTGTATATCCGATATAATATACATGTAGCTTAAAATTTAGCACAGCAGTGTTCCTGCGTGTGCACTTATAATTCTGCCGTCTTTCTTAACCTTTAGTCCACTGAATTATTTTAGAAAAATCAATCTGATAGGCATCTCATTTTGATCAAATATTTGAAAATTCTCCCTCTATTCACAATCAGAATCCTCACCTTCGCTAAACTCAAAAATAATATTAATTTCCCATTAGCTCTTCAAAATCTCTGCATAGTGCTACCTACCACTGCTCATCATGTTATGAAAAACTCCTTGAAAAAGACCTGTGTTTACACCAAATATTTTGATCGATAAAGGATTTCTAACGCTTCAAAAACCTACCATTTGCATTTGAGAACATTCTATGTTTATAGGTATTGCATCATTTCCTCCCATAATGTATTTAAGTGCATAGGAAATACAATTTTAAAGGGCTAGTTCAATTGACCTCTCCACAAGACGTGATTGACAACCAGTCTTGACCAATGAATTGTCCGCTTTAACTATCAGTGCGCATCACTGACCATCGGCCATTAACTTAGACAAAGAAAGGCTTTTGTCTAAGGATCGCACTGTCTTATTTTATATGGTTTTTATTATTATTGAATTAATTGTTGTGTGCTGAAGCACAGCGATAGTGAAAATATGTAATGTATTTTCCCCACTATCCTTATCTTTAACTTTATTAAATACATTCAGGCCGTCAAATGACAGCATATATAATAATATTCATATTGACAGGATGACAACACTGAACATTTCTTCATAGAATATATACACAAATATAATTCACAAATAGACACTACTACTAAAATACTATTAATTTAAAAGAAGGCATATGGTGACAAAAGTATGACATAATATAGTTAAAAATAATATTTTTAGAATATATATTCCATGACACAGTTAATGATATTGGAGATATGTAATTATGGTTTACTGAGTTTGCTTGTAATTTCAGTAATTAATTTTGAGGTTTTACTAAGGGTGGCAATGTTTTTGCAATTAAACAGTTCTTTGAATTTTAGTGTGCTGGCTTTTTTTTAATAATAATAATATGGCTTTATACCTTTTTCACGTGTATTCTTGAAGTAGTTAACCCTAATCAGTTGGGAAAATCAAAGATCAACTCGAATAGATATTTTTGTATAAAGGTAAGTGTTAAAATTGCTGAATTGAAGTCAATTCGGCCTCTACATAACATGCAAACAAAAACCTTACCCCCACCTCCATACACGCCCACCCCCAACCCATATAAATTAATGTTGAATCACGAATGAGTTAATATTTATATTTCTTAATATAAAATCTATATTTATATAAATGTTCGCTTCCTGGAAGTGGGTGGGTTGGGATGGAGCCGGGGTGTAGGCAGAACTCCCACAATTGTTTTTTTGAAAATTCATGCTTTTTGAAATGCTTTTTCCAGCATTTTGACATTACAAAGAAGCAAAATTTACACCTTTTTTCCCATAGAAACAAAGTTGTTGTAAGATGATAACGCCTCTATAATAGTCTAATGCATTTGAATTTCAAATTTTTTGGCCTCTACACAACATGGCAGCCCCATCAGATCATGCATTTTAATTTCAATTTTTCTAAGCAAAAAGTGGGGGGTGGGCAATAATTATATAGGCTTCCCACTGTCCAAAAAGTTGAGGATGTGTCCCTCACCCATCCCTCCCACCAGGATTTACGCCACTACATGTTCGGATGTTAAAATCAGGAATAAATGTGTATACCTATATAGCCTATAGACATAGGTTGTTTAATTATAAATAACTTTGTAGTTTAAAATAGATAGCTAAAGAGAAATACCTACCAACTATATTCTTATTGCTTTAACATTCAACATTTGTCAACGAAGTGTACCCAACAGAAGTGTTTCGTTTCAGTCAAAAATTCATAAAAAAGTGAAGGTAGATAAGCAGTTGCGTATGTTGCACATATATCTGATCCGCCATTACAATAATGTTTGTCTAACCTAGCAACGTGCAGTTATCTCCCTTGTGGGAGGTGTGGTTAGTGGAGAGGTCAATTGTTCAGAAATGTTGCCTTCAGTATTCAAGCGTTTGTGTGACATTGTCAATAAATGTCGCACGCAGTATTCAGAAGGTTAGATACTGCTCTTATTAATTACCATAGTTTGTTTCTTTTCCAAAGTAACGATCAATAATGTACTTTGATTTTATCTGTTGAGCCTGGACATTTTTCGTGTTTTTCATATCTTCTACAGTTCGCCAAAACTTCAGTGGCAATGTGATTTTATGACGACGCAGGTAACCTTTGAACAGCGCATAGTGTATCGGGGTTGTCAGGACCTCAATGAAACTCCTATTAAAAGTGAATAAAAATTTCAGACCTAGCAAAGGTAATGTGGATAATAACCCCTTCACCCTCCAAAAAAAAGAGAGAAAGAAATGTGCTTTTAGTTTAGAAATTTCTTTTATATGCTAAACAAATTTCACCAAAATGGGTTCATTTAAAAACCTTTTGGGCCAGCTTAGTGTCCTGATTATTGATTCTTTTAATTGCTCCTGGGAATACGAACAGGAAATTATCAACACATATTTTATTGTGAATGACCCTTTAATATGTAGTTTGGAAAATATTATTCAAAATATAAAACATTTGTGGAAAATATCAAAAATGGCAGACATTATTTTTATTAAAATCTTTACTGAACTGGGGGTTTTTCTTTCTTTTTTTCTTTGTATGTTAGGATTTTTTTTTTACTAAACTATAATATGCCTTAACTTACACTGGAGGCTTTTTTGGTAATTTTAGCGTGGATCCATTTTTCCATACACGCGGTACCTGAGGTCTGTAGGGAGTTATTGTCTTCTTACAGTCTGGCAACTCTGGCAAGAACACCATCGAAGACACATTCAAATTAGCCACCTTCAATGAGGACTGCTTTCTCGTGAGATTAGACAGATTTTCTGAAAATATTTAGTTTAAGAAGTGATGATACTAATGATGATGATGATGTTTGTTTAATGACACCCCAGCACACTGATTATTCTACAGCCATTAGCTGTCACATATACAGTATTTCCAACTCATCATCTTCAGAGGAAGATAATCCACATAATCTACTTTCTGATTAAAAGCAAGGAATCTATTATATGTGCTTTTATATGTGTATATCAGCATATACCATGGCCTTTGTTAAGCCAGTCATGGACCACTGGCTGGAACAAGAAATAGCCCAAATGGGTCCACAGAAGGGGATGGAATAAAAAGTGGAGGAGGAGTGCTAAAACAAAGGAAGAAATATTACCTAGTTGTTTCTGGGATATACTGGTGGTATCAAGACTCCCGTATGGACTGTTCAGTATGAAGCTCAGACTCATCTTCGTACTAGACATGTCTGTTGGATCTGTATAAGATCCTAAAAACAAGAAAATATCCAAACTGACAGATAATACACATTTATGGTCATTCGCAATGGAACAGTGTTTTCACAAAACTCGTTACGTCTAAGAGACTTTAAGAATTATTTTAAAAAGTAAATTTGAACTCAGGTCTCGAGTATGTAGATTCTTTCAAACCAAAAATCAAGTCATCAGAAAATTACAAAATTGTCAATAAATGTCAGTTTTTAGTTACTTTCACTAAACTGTCTAACAAAAAGTATGTGCATATACATCTCCACTTGACATTGGGATATCTTGTTTATACATTACTGGCACAGCTGTTTAAATATTGGGGGGCAAGACTGAAAAGGGTCCCATTTGAAGGGTGCTTACATCAAAATAAATATAAATATTGTCACCAAAAAAAAACAGCATCACAGATTATTGGTGGGTGGAGGGGCAAATGCTCTCCTTTCACCCCCTCGGCCCTATTATAAAATGGGGATCTCTCGACATTCCTCATGAAATGACTCTTTTAATGTACATGTATATTTCACAAGGTGAAAATCATTAACATCAAGTAACATTTTATTTTCATTTATAAATTAAAATATAATTTGTTTTTACTTAACTCTTGATTTTGACTTTTTGTCTACTGTTGACCACTTTCCAAGTGTTCTAATAATCCAGGTGACACCCCCCTCTAGTAGGCCGCAAATATGTTTTTCCATTATAATTTGCTCATAACAAACATTGGTCTTCCATCCCAACACATACACATGCACTCACTCACACATAGATGTACACACATATACTTTTTCAATAATAAATATCTTTAAAATATCTTTGGAACCACTTTCCAAAATTGATGCATCTACCCCAGATTTCTGACACACACAAAATACAAACCTCCACTGAGTAATACTGTTATCTCCAAAGCCTTCCAGCAATGTTCCTCACAAAGCAGAATTCCACCTTTAATGTCAGAGTCATAATCTTCCCAAATGTCATCTATGATATCGGCTGTCTCCCAATGGTCATTTTGCATTTGGTCGAAATACTCGCTATTCGTTGGCCAGAAGATACTCTCCTCCTTAAGATTGAATACTTTTGACTGTAGGTGTGTGTGGTTGAAATTTTTTATGAAGTTCTTCCCACACTGAAAGGGGTAGGGTAAAGCTCTAATGGGAATACATCATAGAAGCGTTCAAGCATGAATAAACTACATGTGTATGTCAGATGTTTTGTCTCAGACAGGATAGGGGATGGATAGGGGCAGGCAGGCAGGCAGGCAGAAAAGAGAGACATAGAGATAAGAGAGCAAGAAGAGAGACGGATATATATATATATATATTTCTCTCTTGAAAATGTCCAGAAGAGGCTATAAAAATAAGTAAGAATTTAGATGTTCGGCTCAAAGACTGAAACAGGTTGGAGCATATTTCCATCACCAGTTTCTCCAAAACAAAAAGGAATGAGTAAGACTATTAATAATAATAATATATATAATCAGTTTAATGTTGACAGTACATTGATTTCAAAAGTATATGGCAATTACAGGCCCATAAGAACAGGAGAGGACTGGTGGAAGTTACCATTTTTATTATTATTATTAGTAGTAATAATACATTAGTATTAGCAATAGCTTATATAGAAATGATGTTTATTTTTCAATTTTTATTAAGTGTATGCTCCTAAAATAAATATTTTGTGCCCAAATGCTTTACTTTAGTCGCACAGTGCTCCTTGCTCAGAATGTTAACTTCGAGGCCTAAAAGGATACACCGATGAGCCAGAGGGAGAGGGAGACACATGCCACTTTTGGGAATGCACACCAGTGGTGTTGATGGGGTCATTTGGAAGGGTTGGGACTCATCTATGTATAATTATACTTACACAAGACCTGAAAAATGTTCTTTTATCGATTTGCGTAAACTCTTTCCATGGTTTACTCAGGACCTGAAATCAAGATTATGACGACTACTTCAGAAAAGTATTTAAAAATTAAATACATGTACATAAAAGGTTACCTAAAATATTCACCTTATTTTGACAGCACACTTCACTAAAGAAGTAATGAGCTCATAAGTACAGTAAGTTGACTTTTAGATGGGTCAAAATTCATAAACAGCCCTTGAAATATGGACATACATGTATTTACAAATGCATCTAAATGCCATCACTAAATAGTTTTACAATATTCTTAATGTTAAACATTTAGTAAACCGGATCACATTTTTCTCATATTTGCATCAATAAGGTGCCACATTCAAATAAAACAGCTAAAACAAATTACGGTTTATTTTAATGTTATTTAAGTTGATGTTTAAAAAAAAAAAAAATTGATACTTGTTTTTGTTTGTTTGGTTGTTTGATTTTTGTTTGTAGGTTCTGGAATTTTAAAGGTTTATTATCAAAGATCAATGGTACATGCATAGTGCTGGATACTAATTAATTTGGAAATTTCTTTAACTAGATCTATCAAATTGTCTTTATTTATGATGACAGCTTGGAATTCAAGACTTCTTACTCTATGTTATTATAAGAAAAAAGGTTATTCTGTCTGACATAGATTAATTTCAGGTATTCTAAAACATGCATTAGTCGAGTTTGAAAGCCAAGAGTTGGTCTTGTGGAGGCACAGTGATAACTAAAGAAGGATCATTAGATACCATTTATCTTTGTTTTAAGATAAATATTATCTAACACTGTAAAAGAAATGAGTTTAGCAGCTTTAGGTCTATTTTATTTCTTAATGATTCCACTGGCTCAGAGCCATTATTTTTAATGATATGGAATTATTGCAGAGAAATGAAACTTACACTTGACACAACATCTCGTGCATCATATAATAGCTTCTCATCTCTCCCACATGACAAGATTTTCATTAGTGCCATCTTCATTCCCTCTGAGAAAATTTTCGTTATGGTAGGTGACAGCAAGTACTTCTTCGTGATCAATCGAGCGAAAGGAATTTTCCGGTTATTTCCTAACCTGTCGAATGATGCCGAATCTACCCGAAGATAATTTTGGATATCATTCCAAAACTGCATATAGGTGAAAAATGCTCGTTCATTTCTATTTTGTAAGAAATCCCTATGAAATGAAATAACAGAACGAATAATGTGTTAGATGAGTATTTTTTTTTTAATTTGGTCAGATCATATTAGGTAGAGTCAAATCGATAAGTTTTTAAGTATACTGTTTAAATTTGATTTTAAAAAACCACTGTGTTCTATTTGGATCTAAAGGAATAAGTTTTTGTTTCAATGTCCAGTGACTTTTCTTCCAACCAATCTAAGCAACGCTTGAAAATTTTCTCACCGCAAAGCTGGTACACTTGGAATAATCCTGTCGATGTATGAATGATACCGAATGATGACAGAAATGCTTATTGGCTCATTCATCAATAATAAAGAGCAATCAAATCAAAGTTTTTAAATTAGCATATATGAAAGGTGAAACAGGACTACATGAATCTACTGTACGATCTTTAGATACCAACTGAATAATTATTTTGTTTTTTAATTATCATTTTGAGACTGGTTATAAATGAATATAGAGTGACTGGAAGGAACATATTTAATTAATGAATGCGCTGTCCTCAAGCTTAAGACTATTATATTTGTCAGTATATATTGCCAAAACATTTGAGTGTTAAGGCACTATACATTGCAGTTCACTATCCACACTTGTGTGTGTGTGCGTTTAATTTTTTTGCAGTCACCTCACAGCCACCGTACAGTGACTTTGTGATACTACTGTTGCGGGGTTGCTGCCTACAACCGTGTGATCTGAAAAAACCAGTTTAATGTCGAATTAAAAAAATCGTAAGCCCCTGTGACTACTAAAAAACCTTGAGATAGCCTCACAGCTGTCGTATTCTACTATGCGGCCACCACACAGTTATGGCAATTTTGAGGATGTAAGGCCGCTGCCAACATGCCGCAGGCCATTTGTGACCTAGGCATTATTTAATGATACCTCCCCATTACATGAAATCTTGGATCTGCTTCTTTCTGTTCAATGTGGGAGATGAATCACAAAGGCGGATCCAGGATTTCACGAAAATAAGGAAGGGTGCAACCTTGACTGTGAAACATTGAAGGGATACAGTCCTATTTATGCATAAAATAAACGTAAAACAGAAAACAATTGTGATAAAAGAGAGTGGTTCCTCAACAGCTCTCTCTGGATCACTGACAAATGGAAAAAAAGGCTTACCTAAAAGGGCTGCCAGCCAGATAATCTGATGACAAACCACGCAGTACTTCAACGTTAACATTGGGGATAGGCACATCTGTTGTGACACCCCCCATCATGTACACTTGCTGTTGGTAGGGCATTGTGCTTAGAGCAATTTTGTCCTTCCGAGAGAACTCCACAGGACAGAGGTTCGCTTCAACCACATCGAGGCTTGGGGTTGGCGATGGTTTCTTGACCTCGGGTAACACAGCGCTCTCCTCAGATTCATTGCTTCTGTCGCTGTCACTGTCAGTGTCACTGTCGTTAGAATCAATGTTTTCTTCGGGTTTTGGAAGACAGGTACCTTTAATAAATTGTACAACATTTGAATGGGTTGTTTCTTTCGTTTTTCCATCACAGTTTATTGGTATTAAAGTTATATTATTTGGAGTTCGATAATTTAAAATTTAATAATAAACCACAAAAATACAACTCTCTAATAAAATAACAGCTTTGGAATATTATAAAATCAAGCTAGTGGGGTAGTCCTCAGAATTATCGCCCATGATGGGTAGCAAACACACTTACTGTTAACATAAGATTTAAAAAAAAAAAAAAAAAATAACAATATGTTATAACTAAACACTATCAGGTTATCAGTTTATCAAGGCTCTGTTTAAATGTGATGTCATGACAGCAAAAGATATCAAACCTCCCCAAATGGACAGAAGTTCTTCAGGTGTGGGTAGAACTTCCAGTTCTGGTTGTTCCTCTTCTGGTGGCTCAGAAGATTTGCACGGATCTTCATCCTTGATGTTGGATGTAAACACTTCTGGAGCCTCGTTTATGTCATAAAATGTGGTGGTCGACCTCTGCTGGAGGAACATTCGGCGACAGTTGATCATTGCTTGTACTTCTTCTGCAGACAGGCCACTTCCATTGAACAGTGACTAAGGTAAAAACAAATAGTGGATATTATCATAGAATATCATAATTTTACAGTTTGCCTGAATTATTTAGCAAAACTTTCTATTCTAGATATTATCTTGGGATAGGTTCAGAACATTTGCTTGAACACCTACTGATAATGAATCCAGGACTGTACCTTGTTACCAAAAGAAATGATACACATGTTAACTGTTTTACATATTAAAAGGAGCACTTCTAAATTAAAAGTACTTTTTTTCCGATTATCAATGAGGAGGGTAACAGGGTTCCTGCAGACTTCCAAGAATCAAATTTCAAAGCTTTTTGATTACTTTTCCATGACATTTCAAAACATTAATGACCTTTTTGCACACAACTCTGTAAAAATGTACAGATGTATCACTGCCATGAGCTAAAATTAAAATCTGGTAAAACTGAATGGTCTCTCTGCATAAAAAGACAGGGTTTATACTCTTTAGGGAGGAAAAAATCAAAGACTTTCAATGGTGAAAAACATGGTTTTCAGGCATAAGAAGTGATCGCTTCCACTCTGATAAGCATGATCAAAAAATACCTTGGCTGATGCAGAAATTTCAAAACTTTTCCATGACATTTCAGTTTTAACCAAAATTTCTAAACTTTTCATGGCCCTTGAAAAGTATTTTGCAAATTCCAACATTTTCCAGGTTTTATATGACCGTGGGGACCCCAGGGTAAAACAGCCTTCTTTCCAAAGAATGTGTCTTGATACCCAGTAGAACCTCAATACGAATTTGCAGATCTTTATTGTTAAGTATATTATGAAACTATGATATTGTATCTTATTAAGTATTTAATGTTTTCATTTCAGAACAGGATCTATTCATACCCGCACAACATCTAAGGGTAGAACTCTAAGGACATGTAGGACATATCTAGGGACCCAGTAGGACCTCAGTGCATGAACGAGAAGATTCTGGAGATCACTCATGGCTTCCCTGGATTCAAGTGAAAACTGCTCATCATATAACGGTGTTTTCTCTAGATAGGCCTCTATGATGGCTGCCTCACTCTCAGGAACTACACTGAAGTTTAACATACCTGTTATAACAAACATAAACATCAATAAAAGATCCACTTCTTGTATGGTGTGGGGTGGTTTGGAGGATGTTTTAGTTGGTTTGTTTTGGGGCTTTTTTTTTTTTATGACACCATTACAGTAAAACACATTGATTTATTAACCATCAGCCATTGGATGTAACACCTGCTACATGTTTTTCATTAGCATCAAGGGATATTTTATATGCACTTTCCCATAGACAGGTTAGTGAATACCAAGGCCTTTGATATACATATACCAGTCGTGGGACATTGGTTTGGACTGGACAAATAATAATCAGAGAATAAATCCATTTATGGTGTTCGATCCTGTGACCAAAGCTACTCAGGCAAACCCTCTATTGACTGAACAAGATTGACTGAACAAGATGGTGTCCGTACATAATCTGAACACTAAAACAAGGAAACATCCTCATGCTTTGGTAATGTAAACATGTGTGAGCCTCTCCCATTCTTCTGTTGATTTTCTGGAAACAGAAACATGGTTTTTAAAAGAAGCTGAGACCATGTTAAGTGACACCTGCTGCTATGGATGATTCAAGGTGAATCTGCAACTTTAGCACAAGTGTCCTAAATTAAAAATTCATTAAAATATATTTTAAAAAATTCCTTTTAAAACCTGTCTTTCTTTTTAGAATTATATAGCTAGTAGTTCTCTCACTTGACTAGTTTTTTGCGATTCAAGTTAAACCAAAGATAAAACTTGAAACCAGTAATATAGTCACATAATGTAACACCTGCAAAGTTTAGCATGTCCTGTATGTAAGGCTGCACATTCTTATGTTTGACACCTTTAATGTGATAAACCTATAAGCAAGTTCAGAGTATGTATGTACAAAGTATCTGTGCCCTCAGTTTTGAGTTAAAGGGCAATATCTATTTATACATTTAGCTGGATATCTGAAATATCCATCACATTTTTCTTTCATACAGTTCCAATACCAAGCTAATTAAAAATCATACTGGATTTTAGTTCCTTGAGTTGATAATCAAGATTCAAATTTAAAAATTCCAGGTTTAGCCCATAGATCAATCCTTCTTAAATAGACACTGGCACTCTCCTTTTTAGAAAGACCCTGAGCCTTTATATGTTTTGATGTAATACACCTGGGTACCATTGTTGTTGGGTTTTTTGTGTGTTCTTTCTGTTTGTTTTGGGTGTTTTTTTATGTGGTTTTTTTGATAGCCAAGGCAGGCTTGGACTTTTTTGCTCTGCTGTCAAAATGTCATTTGTCAATAAATTTGTGTCGGACATTAATGAAAATGTTCCTGTCACATAATGTAATATACATTTGTAGAGAATTAAAAATAACTAGACTTGAGTTTTATACTGTATGCATTTTATTATTTACTTTCATGCATTGTTTTTGCTGTAAATGTAAATGCAGCAAGCGGCATTGAGTTGTTTTTTCACAAAAAATTTGATGTCAACTAAATGTGAAAATATGAGTGTCAAGCAAAATGACCAATAAAATGAACTTTGTGTGTCAAATCTTTCAAAGTGATAAATGTGTCTCGGACAATGTCTGTCCATGACTGCTTATTTCCGGAACTATACTGTACACCCATAGGCATATGACCTATGGTGAAGGCAAATGCCCTCGCAAATTCAGGTTAAGCAAGAAGAAAAAATGAAAAATTGGTACTTGTCTTTTTATACATTGTAACATTTCAGGCAAATCAACCTTTTGTACCCTATAACAAAATAGGCCCTATACACCCTTGTATATACCTCTTATATGAACAAAATTTCACAACTTACACCCTTTTAAAATTCTTCTAAAAACTGACCTCGGAAAGCCACACATTTCTTCTCTCGTGGCAGTTCCATATCACTTCCATCATGCATGTAGATGCTCTTGATTTTGTTTAAGAAGAATCTGCGCATGTTCATGTCCGTGGCTAATTGTAGGGCCCTGATATCCAACCAGCAACTAAACACCTTCTCCCCGGGTGTGCGGAGCAGCGAGTTATGAAACCTCTTCATTCCAACCACCGTCGCAAACAGGTTTGAAGTGAAACGTCGGGTTTCTTTTGGTTTGTTGACCTTATCTGAAAAATATAAGAGGGAGATGGAGAAAAGAATGTTAGACATCCCAATATACTATTTATTCAGCGATTACTAGGTGTCAAACATAAAGTGTATACAACATATGGTCTTAAGGAAATCCACTAAAGCCACATGGAATACTTTTTCCAATTAGAAGCAAGGAACTTTTTGTTCTTTCCCAGATAGGACAGCAGCCCTCGAAATTCAGATCATCTTGTGACGGCAAATTAGATCAAATAATAACAAAGTAAATACCCAATAATTATAAAAATGCTGTTGCAGATCAATTTTTGTGACACCACTGTAGATTGCCAACGTGAATTTCAAGAGCTAGGACAGCATACACAAAAGGATCTTTTAATGTCCTTTCCTTGATAGGACAGCAAATACTACGATCATTGTTCCACCAATTGTGAGCCACTGGATGGAACTGGAAATAATCTCAATGAGCTGCTCAAGTTGAAAAATAATGGCCTAACCATTTTGAAAATGCTATAAGAATAATTAGGAATTATCAACTGGGTCATTCCATATAAAATCTAGGAAAAGTTCATAGTATAAAGTTAAAAATGTTCATAGCTTCATTAACCTTCTGGACACTGCATGCGACTTATCTCGCCAACGTCATGCGAATGCTTGAGTACTGGAGATGACATATGTAGACATTCAAACTGGCCCATTAAAATTAGTATTTCCTGTTGATTAAATGCATTATGGGAGGAAATTACTCAATACCTATATACATAGGATGTTCCCAATTGCAAATGGTGGATTTTTGAAGTGTCAGGACTCCTTTATCGATCAAATTTTCTGTGTAAAATCAGGTCTTTTTCAGAATGTTTTTCGTAATGTGATGAGCAATGGTGGCACTACACAGAGATTTTTAAGAGCTAATAGGGAATAAATATTAGTTTGGGGTTTGTTTGAAGGTGAGGATTTTGATTCTGAATATTGGGAGCGAATCGCGAGAGAATTTTCAAATAAATTTTTTAAATGACACTGAGTGTGAGGGTGAGGATATGGTGTTAAATGTGAAAGATCCGACCATAAATACGAATTACCAAGCGTGGTTTACGTGTTTCTTTGTTTGTTTATTTTTACACATTTCTAGACTGCAAGTCATGCACTTGCAAAAAAGCCCTTCAAAACCCCAAAATAATATTAATTTGTTCATACCTTTATATTACTTTATTGTTTTGTTAAGTTTTAAAGTCAAAACATTTGACCAAAATAAAATGCCTCTCAAACTGATTTTTCTCAAAATTAATTCAGTTTTTGGGGGAAGTAACTCTTAAAAGAATTCAGTAGTCTAAAGCCTAAATATATTATAGTTAATGTACAAACAAAATCAGGTGATTCTGAAAGGGTCAGGCGTGAAACACCGACAGATTTTTTTATTTCTTTGGAATGACCCAACAAACATGGAATCAACAGTAGTTTGGAACAAAAACAACAAACAAACTGTAACTAACTCAACATTTTTACTATTAATTTTGCCACAGAGTACAAATCCTTGCACCCAAGTTTCACATTTGTATCAATGAATTTGAAAGATTCATCTCAAAAATGGCTTTTACCTTCTCAACTAAAACACTTGAATATTAAGTTATTGTGATTGTTTTTATAAACAAATTCCTAATACTAATACTGTAAAAGGTGCAGATGTACAGCCATCATTTTTGGAAATTAAAGATAATAAGCATATTATTTAAAAAAAATTGTTTTAAAGAACCCTACCTTTTTGTTTGGTTACCCTATTTTGTAAAAATCTGAATCTTTGCTTATGGACTAATAAGATTAGATAATTATGAAGTTTGTAAGAAGGGGTGGAAACCACAAAATTCTTTGTTGATGGGGCTAACTATTGCACACTGTATTCCCCATGATAATGTAAAAATACAGAAACGTAAGGGACGGTCCAAAAGTCTACAGTGCTACTTTTCTGGATCCTCTAATAGGAAGAAACCAGTGAATAATGAACACGCAACATATATGTAGGCCTACCATATCTGGCATTGTAGACAAAGAACCCGACGTCTCTGATGCGTAGATTTAGTTCGTATGTGAGGAAAAGTCTGGTTAGTTTGAACACTGGATATCTCTCTGTACACAGCCACTTGATGATAGAGTGTCGGTCCAGAACCTGCAACGCACAATAAAATCAATAATAAAGTATCCTAATCTTATAAAATGCTAAAATCATTCATTTATAGAAGGAAGAATCTTTACAAGGCAATATATGGTTTCCTGACTCATAATGTTAGTCTGAGACTTGCATCACTTCAGTTACAAGGGTGAAAATCGCTTCCTGAAAGTGGGGGGGACAGAACATTCCCCCCTGTCCAAAAACAGGCTACCTTTTTTCATATATATGCACTTTTCTAGACATGAGATCAGATACCAATCACTAGATGAAACCAAAATAGCACTAGTCAATCAAAAAAACAAAAACAAATATTGCACTTCAGGTGGACAGTCTACTTCTGTAGAGGTGTGATTATGGAGAGTGAAAAAGCTCCCCCGAACCTTACTTGGGAAGTGATTTATAGCTCTCCTCTACTTTTCAAACGTGAAACCCTGTGACTGGCTTTATTAAACTTCATGGACGCATAGAGCTTAACCACATGTTACACCAAGATGGCGAGTACAAGAAGAGAGAGATGACATGTTTCTCAAGTATGACGTCACTACCGATTGTACTATAAACAGAACACAACATTGATAATAAAAACCAAACTCATTTAACTGGCTACTAACCACATTACTAAACAACAGTAAGGGTCATTTATCATGACATTATCACATATAAAGTCTGTTTCAAATTCCTAAATAATTTTAAAATTTGTTCCATAAGAATGGTGGTCCTTGAACTTTACTTTTTGATACCAGCATATAATGTGAATAAGAAAGTTAATGTTAAC
>JAULBS010095700.1:0-16757 GCA_032355785.1 Symmetromphalus regularis | reverse complement strand
GAATTGACAAATCGTTGGGGGCTAACTGACAAATCGTTGGGGGCGAACTGACAAATCGTTGGGGGCGAACTGACAAATCGTTGGGGGCGAACTGGCATGGGGGGGCGAACTGACTTGGGGGCGAACTGGTAAAACGTGGGGCGAACTGACATGGGGCGAACTGGCATAGTGGCGTAACGTCTGGCATTCAGTTGTAACGCCTGTAGAAAAAATGAACTCAAAACAATTTAAAATCACTATATTGTTACTACATCTGACCAATCATGTATGAAGTAAGCTTTGTGCATATATCCAGCAACATGTAAAATCAAATAAATAACATTTATTGTTAAAATAATTTAAACAAACCAATATATTTCAGTTTTGCCATGAATAACAAACCTTTGAAATTGCCGCCGCCATTGACGTTATTTCCGGGTTAATTTCCTCCTTCAGAAAAATGCATCATATTTTGTTTGGTCTAAAGTTCCTATGTCTAACTACTGTTAAACTTAAAATAATTCAAGTTATGAATCCTCCTAGGAATAATTTATATTATGGAGGAATACTTTTTATGGATATACGGTCACAATGCTACGTCAGTGTTAACCAGCTACCGAGAACCATTTACAGAACATAGTATGGTCTCTTATGTAAAGTTTAAATAAAAATAGCGAGGTTGACTTTAGACCAAACAACCTGATGAAACTGAAAAGGAACGAAACACAGTGTCAGTGGTGCGGCAGCCTTGATTTTTTGTAATCTTGATTACCGAATTTAATTGTTTAAAAATGTCGTTGACAGCTGTTGTGCTTGGTGGAGGTGTAAGCGGACTATCAGCTGCATATTATCTCAGCAAACATGCTACTAATAAGTTTGGAAAGGTGAGCGTTTCTCGTTACCCACTGACTTTACGAAATCATACGGATTACGCCTGACGCTAATGGACAGAAATAAAGGAAAGGAATGTTTGTTCGTCTCTCCATCAAACTGTTTAAAAGGTGTGAGACTTGTAATTGTGACACCTAGTGCATAGAAACTGACTACTGCCATCTTCCCATAAGCATAGATGGTCTTTATGAAACTAGTCATGGACCACTCACTGGAAAAAAGAAATAACCCAGTGCATCCACTGACAGTGATCGATCTGACGACCCATTGCTCCTCAGTTGGAAGCTGTACCTCTAAGCTACATCCTACTGCCAGTACACTGCTTGCACTAAAGTGTGCACATGAGCATTTGTGGTATTTTATTTTAAAGTAAAACCAGTCCATAAAAATAGTTTTACTATCATATTATTATATTGTTGTGAAACAGTAAACACCTTACTAGTGGCAGGCGCGGTTCCAGCAATTGTGAATAGGGGGGTCACAACTATGGAGGGCAAAGCCCGACCTTGCAAGTTCCGAAGAGCTTACACAAGGAAAAAAAATTGCCCGAAAATTAGGGTGGGTGTGAGCCGTGTGCACCCCTCCCCCCCCACCCCATGGAACTGCGCATGAATGGTAACATAAAAGTTCTTCTTTTTTTTAACTCTAGTGATGAACATTTTATTGGTGGCACCCCCATGTTCACTACCTGTTTGATGGCACGTAAATCTGCTCAGTAGGCATGAAAATGTCCATTTGAAACCAGCAGAAAAGAAGAGGTCAATTCACATGACATGTCACATATATAGTAGTTTCAAATTACTTAAAATAACATAAATAAATTCCATATGAATGGTTGTCCTTGATTCAAGTTGAACTTTCCTTTTTGATATGTCTGAACAAAGGTAAGTGTTGAAATTGCTGAATTCAAATCATTTCGGCTCCAACACAATATGCAAACAAATACCTTACACCCCACCTCCACACACGCCCGCCCCAAACCCATTTAACAATTTTTGTTGAATCATTAATGAGTTATTATTAATAACATTAACATAGCTATTGTAGAATGATAACCCCTCTACAATACTCTAATGCATTTTAATTTCAATTTTTCAGCCCCTATATAACAAGCAAAAACACTTCCACCTCCACACATGCATCAAACCCATTTAACAATTAATGTTGAAACATGAATGAATTAATATTAATATTTTTTAATATAAAATCTATATTTATATACATGTTCGCTTCCTGGAAGTGGTGGTGGGGTGGGGGTGGGCATGGAACCAGAGTGTAAGCAGAGACCCATGGGCGTAAAGGTTGGGAGAGGGTGGGGGGACACATCACCCCCAACGTTTTGGATAGGGGGATGCCTATATAATTACACACACCCCACTTTTTGCTTAGAAAAACTGAAAATTTCAGTGAAATTAAAATTAAAATACCTAAATAATAACCTTTACCAGTATTTCTCTTTATTGTATCAATTGAATATTTTAAACCATGTCGTCTTAGCACGAATATACCAAAGTACACAAGTGGTCTACACTGATGGGGGGGGTGCAGTGGGATGGTCGGTGCCCCATGCCCACTTTTTGGACAAGGGTGTGTTCCATCCCTCCCACTTTCAGGAACAGATTTTTGCCCTTGCAGAGACTTCCCCCCACCCTTACGCCTCTGTGTGTTCTGATGTTATAATCAGGAATAAATGTATATACCTGTATATCGTTTGTTTAATTATGAATAACTTTGTAGTTTAAAATAGTTCGCTAAAGACCGATACCTACCAACTATATTTTTATTGTTTTAACATTCAACATTTTGTCAATGAAGTTTCAGTCACAAATTCCAAAGAAAAGTTTGACGGTAGATCAAGCAGTTACTAAATTGCGCACATCATCCATGAATCTGATCCCCCGTTACAGTAATGTTTGTCTAACCTAGCAACTTGCGGTTATCTCCCTTGTGGGAGGCGTGGTTAATGGAGAGGTCAGTTCACATTCTGGTCTTGAAAGGTGTTTGATGTGTAATTTGTTGCTCCCTGGCTGAAATAGGTAATAGACTAGCCTATATTTATAGGTCCACTAGGGTGTTTAGATCACTATACTTTGATCCTTGGAAAGGAAATTTATATAAGATGAATCCAGTAAAGAGCATTTGATGTATGTGGTTAACCCCCTTCTGTCAACTGAAAGGAAAGGATTAAGAGCTAGCTCTGCCACTTGCCAAATTCACCAATGGCGAAATTTAAAAACATTTGGCAAATAATGTAATCTGGCAAATACTCCAGAAAAATGATGACTTTTCAATTTTTGACACTTTTATACAGTACCACTCAAAAAAATAAAAGGACATACACTGAGAAGTGTACAATATATATAAATCACATCAAAGAAAAAATACACAATTTGTGAAAAACAAAAACAGTATGGGTTGCCATAAGCTACTGTCTGGATCTGCCTTTCCTTCCATTAGCTCTCAAATGAATAATTAATATACCAAAACAAAAACTCAATATTATTTTCTGTATGTTTCAGATTTTAGTTTTAGAAGCAAGTAATAGAATTGGAGGATGGGTCCAGACTACACGGTTTCCAGATGGTACAATCTTTGAACATGGGCCACGCAGTATGAGAATTAGTGGTGTTAGAGCAGAGAACACACTAGAACTGGTAAGTTACTGAATTACGCCAAACCTCATACTTTGTCTGTTACAAGGCAGCAGGGTATATTATTGACGAGTTTACCCTCTGAATCACCAGTTTTAGAAAAAATATAAAAATGTTTATTTAATGACACCCTAGCAATTACATGCAAGCACATTGTTAAACAGCAGCTATTAGGAAAACAAAGGATTGGTTAACGCCACCTCAGCACATTGTTTATTCAATGGCTGTTATGTTTGGACATTTATGTAGTTTTGTGACTCAGTCTTCAGAGGAAATCCACTACAGCCACATAGGCTACTCTTTCTGAATAGCAGAAAAGGATATTTTATATGCTCTTTCCTATAGATAGTAGAGCACAAGACCTTTGTTAAACCAGTTATGGATCACTTATCGGTGCAAGTTGCATACACATACCCATTGAGCCTTGCGAAGCACTCACTCTGGGTTCGAATCAAAGTTGAGATTAAAATGTTTATGCCTTCACTGAGAATTGGTCCCTGTACCTACCAGCTGAGATTCCAACAGTGTAACCACTACACTATGATGGCCACTTAGAACTATTTTCAATCAAACATGTACCTACCAGCTGAGATTCCAACAGTGTAACCACTATACTATGATGGCCACTTAGAACTATTTTCAATCAAACATGTACCTACCAGCTCAGATTCCAACAGTGTAACTACTACACTATGATGGCCACTTAGAACTATTTTCAATCAAACATGTACCTTCCAGAATGGCTTTTGCAGCAAAGTGTTCGAGTTAAATGTTTTGAAACATGCCTGCATCCATCATGGTTCAGGCATGTGCTACAGGCCCTGTGTTTGAACTGGAGGATGAGTGGTCCGGATAAAGAAGCAGTAAAGATAAGAACAGAGGGGGAAAAGAAAAAGGGCGAGATTGCAACAAATCATATTTTGGCTTCTTTTTTTTTATACATTTGAGTATTCATCAGAATTGGTTTTTTTTGTTTTAATTTACCTCTGTTTTGAAAGTTTGACTGAATATTTCTGGTGTGCAGCCCGGTTTCTCTAAAATTTAGTTAAGGATAAACTGATAGGGCAAATTTCAGTTCATTTTATTAATTATATATACATACATAATTTGAGAGAATGATTGTACTCTGGTAGCATCCATTGCTTTTTATTTGGGCTAACTGTGAAAATTCGGTTTTAGTGTTTTATTAGTACAGTGGTTGTCTTGGTTACTGATGTTCTAGATTAATTTGGTTTTATTTTGGCAGATTGAAGAGCTACGCTTAAATGATGAGATTATACCATGTCTTACAAGCAGTCCCGCAGCCAAACAGAGATACATTTATGTCCATGACAAGATGCACGCCCTGCCAAGTGGTATGCTCAGTACTTGCAGCAAATCTCATAACATTATTGTTCTCTTGTATTTTAATTAATAAGCGAATGCTAAATAGTATATTAATTTGGTTGAATATTGATTTAAAGACACACACACACACCAGCACAAATTTATAGTGTATTAAATCTTTGTGTGAATATGTTCTGCCAGAACATGCATCTGCCAGAACATGCATCTGCCAGAACATGCATCTGCCAGAACATGCGTCTCCCTGAACATGCGTCTGCCAGAACATGCATCCAATGATATTTTGGAAGTCCTGAAGAGGAGTTCATTCTAGCAATGTGATTCATGCTCTTGTGACTGAGCATCAGTGATCCAGTGGTAGGACATTGGATTCTCATACTGAAGACAGTGGTTCAAATCTGATCAAATGCTGGCTCAAACTTGTCAGAAATTTCCAAATGTTTTTACAGTGGGCTGTTGTAGTGTAGTTAAAAAAAAAAACTGTAGAGATTATTAAACAAGGGACCTTGTTTTATTTTCATTATAAAATTACATTCCACTGGAATAGTTTTTTTGATGGAACAAATATATACATGCATGAATTCATGTGCCTAGTTACCTGTATATAGACCAGAATTCAAGATAATCATGTAAATCATCAGGGTTTTTTTCTGTGGGATCTTTGAGCAGATTTCCTCCATCCTCACCCAGGATTTTAACTGTATATTTAGTGTGATTTCTTCGTATCTAGATAGAAAATTCTCATTTAAAGATTAATCTTGAACCAGTGACAAAATAACTGGATATAACCTTTAAATTTAATTTTCATATTTTAATTTTTTAAAACCATTTTTTTATTTATATGGCTCTACCTGTATGTGCCTGTCTGTATATCAGGTATTACAATGTTTTTGAATCAGATCTCCCAGTCATAAGTATTGTAGTATACCAAGTCATCTTGGTATTAATACGTTCTAACGGAACTCATATCCTATGATATACGATCATTCAGAACTTTTATTCTAGGATTCGACATGTAAACCAGTTTTTATTAAGGACACAGTCTTTTATACTATAATATAAGTTGTAGAAGCATCACGAGAGTTATATGGCTTTTTATGCACCCTCTTTGTGTTCTTTTACCCCGAGAGATGCTTCTACAACGAATTTATCTTGTCGACATGTTAAACTATATTGTTAATTAATCAAAGTAATTCTAGAGAATAACACTCGGAACGTTGTTCAGTCGATCACTGGTTTTGCCGATAATTGTTACGTGTTTAGTAACAACGTTTTTATGTATGTAATAAAGATGGCGGTGCAGCAGACATGTTGTTGTTTTGTAATATTGTAAGTAAATAGGATAAATAGAATTCGCTAGTCGTGTTTGTTAATATGTAAAATATCAACGGAGTGTTAGTTAATCGGTATTTGTTTTGGCAAATATACTTAATTGAAGTTTGTTTTTAATATAATTGGGGTAGCAGTAAATTGTTGAAAATTACAGACAGGGTATAAGAAAAATTGACTCCGCCCACAGAGGTGTAAGGGATTTGTCAACAGGCAAACAACCAATAGGATTAAAGAATTTAACATGGAGGCAAGATAATATATAATTGTCCCTAAGGACATATTTGAATCTTTAAAAAACAGTTGCGCTTTAAGCATATATAAAATATAAACATTATTGCAATTTATTACTAGTATATAAATGTCATCTGCTAATAACAATTTTTGTTAGTTTATTGAGAGGTTTTTATATACAGGGTTGTCTGTATCTTGATGTTAACAAAAGCACAACATGAAAACTGTCAGCTTTTCAAAAGAGTAATTTATTTTTTACAGTTGTCAACAGGCGGGGATAGAAAAAACGCATCTGTAACAATTTGAAGTGTAATTTTCATTCGAAGTTGTGAAAAGCAGGTTGGTTCACACACAAAGTGGAAAATTAGATGTTAACAGAATCGCCTGGGGTAGAGGTTAAGCAATCTGAGCAGATTCAAAATGACAGCGCCAGGCCTGTCAGATTTCACTTCTTTTCGAGATTAAAAAAAATTATATTCTCAGATCTTGAGATTTCAAACATATGTAAGAAATAATATCATTTAGAGAATTGTCTGGTACTTTTTAAAGGATTGGGGAGTTTGTGAGGAATATATAGAGGAGGGAGTGATGTTTAAATAAGAATGTGGAATAAAAAAAGGTTATATACTTCTTTTCAAGATTAAAAAACATTTCATTTTCAGTTGAGATTTCAAATGTACAAATCTTATATCTAAATCAAGAAATTTCAAATACATGTGAGAAATTCAATGTAATATTCAGAGAAATTTTAAATACATGTGCTAAATTCAATGTAATATCATTCAGAGAAATGTCAGATACAGATGACAGGGTTGGGTGGGAGTTTCTCTCATGAGAAACATTGTTACAACATGATTTCTGTAGAATTGTATATCCAGTTCTATCTCATAAAAAAAATAATAATAATTAAATAAAACAATATACAGAGGCAGAATGATGTTTGCCGTCATGTCCCATAATACATTTTCACATTTGGTTTTGTGCCTCTACTGTGTTTTCCTGGTCCTCTATCCACAAGAAAGAAAGAAAAAAGAAAGAAAGAAAGAAAGAATAAGAATAAAAGAAAGAAAGAAAGAAAAGAAAAGAAAAAAAGAAAGAAAGAAAAGAAAGAAAAAATAAGAATAAAAGAAAGAAAGAAAGAAAGAAAGAAAGAAAAGAAAGAAAGAAAGAAAGAAAGAAAGAAAAGAAAGAAAAAAAAGAAAGAAAAGAAAGAAAAGAAAAGAAAAAAAGAAAGAAAGAAAAGAAAGAAAGAAAAGAAAGAAAGAAAAGAAAGAAAGAAATTACATTCTAAATCAGCATTTGAAATTTTGAAAAAAGGAATAAAAGTAAAAAAACTAATATATTTCACTTTAATAATTTCTGGTTTAGTAGATCCATAAACCTGGTTAAAAACATAAAAGGCATAAGTGTGATAACATATCTTTAAAAACACCCATGCACCCCCTTTGAAAATACCAGGATATCACGTGACAGGTAAATAATTACCAAGAGAAATGTTTTGTTTACCCAGGGTACACACATAATGAAAGACATATTTTCCTAGTCACGATGTGTGAGTATCTCGTCAGCGAGTTTTCATATGTCTGATTGTGTTAGTTACAACTTGTTCACACTAGTCAAAACCAATCTGGAGATTACTTGACAGAAAATGTCATCTCTTAATACAGTCCAATCCACTTAACTGAATTCCCGATAATAGCATATTCCTGGTATTTGCATAGCACTTTTTTAAAAATTTTGAATAAGTAAGTATCTCATCAGGGAGTTTTCATTTATCTGATTGTGTTAGTTAGAACTTGTTCACACTAGTCAAAACCAATCTGGAGATTACTTGACAGAAAATGTCACATCTTAATACAGTTGAATCAACGTAGTAACTGCATTCCTGATAATAGTATATTCCTCTTATTTGCATAATATTCTGCAGCACAGAGCCATTTAAATGCAAATATTAAGTTTTAATTTAAATGTATATACTCTTTTTAAAATGATATTCTCTTGTATCTTTTCTCAAGGGTGCTTAAAAACTAGCTGATATTTATTTTTTTGTGCAGGGGTGAGGGTGGGGCTTTAAACAATCATGCAATCTATCTGTTCCGAACAGAATAAAACATACCATGGCCTTTGATGAGCCAGTTGTCGACCACTGGTTGGAACAGAAAAATGAACAGCATAAAAATATACCAAGGCTTTTGATAAACCAACTGTCAACCACTGGTCAGCTTTACACCTACTAACTGAGCCTTTGGAGAGCGCTGACCCTGGGTTGGAGTCGGGGTCAAGATTAAAAAATCCCATGTCTCGACTGAGATTTGATCTCATTACCTACCACCATTAGACTGACAGCTTAACCACTGTACCACTGATGACAGTCATGACGCCTGTGCAATTTTGCTGCAAACCATTTTTATGGCAGCCATTGCAAATTTCATGGTTTGTTTTCTGTAATGTTACAAAAACAAACAGAAATACAGTTTTTTTTAAATCAAACATATACAATCTCTATTATATCAAAAACTGTTTTATTTACCTATACTCAACCAAAAAAGAAAGAATGCATGTTGAAACATTTTTGTTTCATGGGTTGGTCACAGTAATTGGCTGCAAAAACGTGAGCAACTTATGATATTACTGAACACATATACCTCCTCCTAAATAGTGTGGTTATCTAATTCTAGAATTTCTGCCAGGAATGTCATTTGGTTTATGAAATAAATGATTATTGATTACCTGCATGCTTTCTTTCTTGGTTGAGTATATAATTTGTTTTAAATCTCACCTGTGTACAGGTATGTATATAATATAAAATTAAGTCTACCTGTATGCATAACCTGTCAAACTTAATCTGGACTGCCAATGGAGGTCAGTAATTGTTCTATAGTTTTTCTTTTGACACTGGCATTTATCTCAATTATTCAATTTCTCACACAAAGGTTTGAGTGACAGTCATATTGACCTCTGACCTCTTGGATATTTGTACAACAGCTTTAAGTCAAGTACTTAAATTGGTACTTTAATATTTAAAGGCGTATTACCCAATTCCAGACACAAACAACAAACAGCCCAATGGGTCCACTAATACTGACATGTTCTTTAATTAATATCACATAACAAAAAAGTCATTCATAGACTAAAATTAAAGAAAGAAGTCAGAGAATTAGTCACTGCTTTGACATGGTAGTTATAGGAGAACTAAAAAAAAATTAAAATCTGTTTTATTTAACGACGCCTCTAGAACACACTGATTTTATATTTTATCATCGGTTATTGGACGTCAATCATATGGTCATTCCGACATATGTATTTAGAGGAAACCCGCTGCTGCCACATAGGCTACTCTTTCCGATAAGCAGCAAGGGGTCTTTTATATGCACCGTCCCATAGAAAGGACAGCACATACCACGGCCGTTGATAAACTAGTTGTGGACCACTGGCTGGAACAGGATAATAGCCCAAACTGCAAATGGGTCCACTGAGAAGGGTTCATAGGCGGACACGCTACCATTTGAGCTATATCCCGCTCCTCAGATGGGTCAGGAAGTCAGAAACTTGATCATAGCTCTGTATTCAAGTTTTATCCATTTTTGCTGAGTGGCAGGGTACCTAGTGGCAGAATTTAACAGCAACATACCTGAAAGTACAATAGAAACAAAATTAACCCAATTATATTTCAGAACACTGAAGAACATTACCAAGAACAAAACAGCTATCCTTTCAAGAATTAGGGCAGACTCAAAACATTTTGACACCCCCTCGTACCCTCACACAAGAAATAAAATCTTTTTGGCCTTACAGATAGGTACAATGTAGTTGTAATAAAATAAAGCAAGCTTTTTTATAGGTTTAACTGTACAACAAAGGCACACATGTAGACCAATATAGAATATGAAACAAGAAGAACAAAAAAAGAAAACATTACAAAATATAACATGTTTTACATTGTATGTAAAATTGCATATTTCTTCTCCGCACAATCACATCATGTGTGACCATAAAATAAAATTAAAAATAGATTTGGCAAAATAAACGTCAAAGCTTCCGTATCCAAACTAGAAAATATCAACGATTATTACTATATCAATAAAAATAAGCAAATAATTTATGGAATTTTATGATAATATGAAATATATTTACATCTAATCTTACACCAATAAGGTACAATGTACATGTACATGTAGCAGACACAAGGACATAAAACAAAATGACACAATGAAAGTGAACATTCATAGAGTATTATGGCATGTTTTATTCACATTGTCAAAACTCTTTTTTGTACTGAGTACGATTTTATGTGATTTTAGTTGACAATAAATTTATATTTCTATACTCTATATATAAGAAATGGCACATCAAAACACTGGTAGTGTTAAATTAAAAAATAAATTTCACAGCTTTTTAAGCATGTTCCCAGACATACAAACAATGGTGAAGATGGATTTTTTTTTTAGGTGGGGTAAAAAATGATGTTATTATTTGACATTTACAGTACATGCAATCCTTGGCGACATATAATAAATATAGACCCTGAGAAAGCACCTATCTTGCTGGATACATTATTTAAACAGCACAGTTCTATGATCTTACCATACAGAAGCTGGAATTCTTATTTACAATCATTCAGGGGTGGAAAAATATCATTGCCCAACTCCCGTGTACATTAATATTTCACAGTCAGACCACAAAATATAGGTAACGTAACTTGCCCATGGGCAAGTAACAATTTTTTAAACATATTTTTAGTACTTACCTTACACTAGGAAAAATGCTATGGAACACCTGTATTTATGTCTTATAAGTTAAAATAATTTTAAGTGAGTAACTTCTACTCAAGAAAATATTGAACGATCGATAGCATTTAATTAGTCCTGGTATGCAACCATCAGTAGTGTTAGAGTTGTTGCCCGTATGAAGTTATTTTTGTCTTGGCTTAAAAACCCATCATAAGTTTTTTTGCTGATAGCAGCAAATCACCTGAGGAAAATTCAACATCCATCACATAAAAATTTGGGCAAGTAAATTTCTAGTTTTCACTTGTCCGAGGGCAAGTTCATTTATGAAATTATTTTCCACTCCTATCATTATGACTATTTAGAGCAACTAGTAGAAATATTTGTTTAATGGCACACCAACACATTGTTTAATCACTATTTGTGATATATTAAATTTTTAGATAGCAGTATAAAATATTTTAAGTTTACACAATTACAATAACCCTGTTTTTAACACCAGATAGCCATTAGCATAAGATCTTTAGTTTACATACAGAGAATTTGTAACAATTACCCTATTTAAATATCTGGGTCCAGTTGTTCAAAGCAAGGTTAAGCTAACCATTGGTTAGTTGAATATTTAAAAACCAAATTATAAATCATTGCAAATAGTAATTGAAGAGACATTTTGAAACTTAGATTAAAGCCTAAGGTATTCATAAATCAAATCATAAGACAGTATATTTGAACTTTCTATGAAGATATTTTAAAGAGAAATATTCATCTAACCCATGGTTAGCTTAACCTTGCTTTGAACAACTTGGCCATGATAGTCACTAACATACATGTAGGATCTTTAGTTCACACACACAGAATTTGTAACAATTACCCTGTTTTAACACCTGATAGCCACTGAGGGGATGTTGTTAAACCCCTGCTATTAAGAAAATGTCCACAACAAAATAAATGGTGGAGAAATAGTGTCCATGGCATTTTCCACAGTAATTTTAGTATAAAGTATACTTTATTTTTAATAATAAGAAAAAAATACACTTTAAAAAAAATTAAATTAATCTTCAGCAAAAAAAGTGCCGCAGAGAATGAAAAACTGCGTGAACAATTTCGGGGGTTCTTCCTTTCTTTGTTAATTAGAATAACTAAAAGTATCAATTTGAAAGCAAAGACCAGATATGAATAATTCAATCTAAGTTATTTGTAATAATTATCTCCAATTAAGTTAACAGAAAACAATCCAAAAAATACAGAACTCCAATAAAAACGAACCATAATTTTTTTAAACTGCAACCTTTACAAATGGCCTAATGTTGCTTTTATATACATTGTAACACAAATTTGGACTATCTGTATGAATAGGAAAATCCTATTGAATTGTGAACGACCTCTAATTGACATACATGTACGATCATTCAGTTCAATCACCTCTTATCTTGAGGCCTGGATAAGATACCCCTTTTTGACTGTTTCATATTCACAAATAGAAGTTACAGGATCTTAAGGAATGGGCGTGCACAAGCCAGGTACAAAATTGCAGGCATACAAAAATATTAAAATATATATGTAATTATGTACAGTCAACAAACCATTCAAAACCACATCTTGTAATACACACTTTCCAGTACAAAACTAACATGAGTGTTGACTGCAAGAAACAGTTATGACCATCAGTTGTTTTTGGCAGTTTTGGCTCACTTAGAATCGGTTCAGAATCAAAGATCTTGGACATGTCATTTTCATCGGCATAAATTCTGGGTGGGGTGGGGGGGATGTCCCCCACGTTTGGACAGGGAATGCCCATATAATTATTCGCCCCAACCTTTTGCTTAGAAAAATTGAAATTAAAATGCCTAAATAATAATCTTTACCAGTATTTTTCTTTATTATATCAATGTAACACTTAACCATGTGGTCTTTGCACAAATATACCGAAGTACACAGGGGGTTTATAATGGTGTCAATCCTTGGGAGAGGGTGGGGGACACATTCCCCACTTTTTTGACAGGGGAATGCTACATCCCACCCACTTATATGGCACCCACACACTTCCAGAAAGTTATTTTCACCCACGGTCATTTTGTATACTTAGGGCAGCCTACATAAAAAATGTATCTGAATTATAAGTGTTCTGATTTTACATTGAACTTAACTTTAAAATTCATTTTTCTCAAAGGTACCATTTTGGACGTAACTGGTTTTTGCAGTCATCCCTCAATATACATTGTATACCTCAATATACATTGTATACTCCATAATTGAGATATTTTCAACATTCACTCAATACAACTCCAATAGTCTTCAACAAAGTACATGTACTAAGAAATAAATAATAATTACAACAGTTTTGTACTATACAACAAAATAATAATTTGTGAGTAACAAGGAAAACAACAAAATAAACAACACTGGTTGGTCTACTGAGTAATTAAAATCAGATCACATCATCCACTCTGGTTCTGTTTGGATCTGAACAGCACTGAGTAAGATTTGATGAACCAGTTGTGAACCACTGCTTGGAATGGAAAATAGCCCAAACTGCAAATGGGTCCACTGAGAAGGATCAATCAGACGACTGACAGCGTTACATTCGGACATGCTACCATTTAAGCTACATCCTTTTTGAAACTTCATCTGTGAAAGTACATTGCACGTGGTTGATTTTCAACTCCTATGGTCTTTATCAGATGTTACTGCTGTCAGTTATAAATGATGAAAATTGGTTCAAGCAAAAGGTAAATGCAATAAATGTAAAAATCTGGAAATAATTAACTGGTGCATTTTAATTTTCCTAACAACAAACAGTTTATAAAATGCAAGATGCTTTTATTTAATAAAATATATTTTAGGGTTTTCATTTCAAAACATTCCATTATTTACATATAAATCTTCAAGCAGTACAATGAAAAACACTTGTTTACAAATTTCATTTGCAATGGATCATTTGATTACACATATTTCTGATGACATTGGTGCTATACTGGACCTCCTCGGATGGGGTGAGGTGTGGCAGTCTCAATCAGCAGATTTATATTATTTTAAGAAAATTATGAAATGTTACCCTGGAATGCATTTCCAAATTATACCGTCGTAGGCCTGCTTTCCATTAACGCGATTCGCAAGCAAATTTATCAATATAGTGCATATACATAGTACCGTTTCCATATACATGATTCCGTGCACGGGCATTTACCTCACTGAAAAATAAGTATCGATGAGCAAATTTTCAGGATGCGCTTTTTTTTTTCAGTACGCCTTTTTTCCGCACCTATACATGTACCTATCTATACAGAATAACTGGTCCAACTAAACTCAGAATATATTCCAGCTTCTCGTGAGACCTTTTGAAGTATTCGTGCTGTTTTTCAGAATTAATTTCCAACTCGTTGACAAGGTTTTAAAATACCCTGTGTTCTTTTCTTTTTTGTAAAATTTCACACACCCAGTACATATGACATCAGTGCTACTGCATGGATATTCATTGGTACTGCATCAGATGAATGTGTCGTGCATTGTTTCTGTATAAGTAGAACAACAGGCCAATGGAAGACATGATTTCTTTCCTAGGTAAGTAGTGTGATGACGTCACATTGTGTATAGGAATCTACTTGCTAAAATGCAGATATGGAAACACATTTCCGCGTGCGGAAACGCTAGCCAGAAACACATGCTAAATCATGTTAATGGAAAGTGGACCTAAGACCTAGAGGGGTTATAGAAACCCTTAAGACCCTTTTGAGATCGACTGCAATTGGTTTGATTAGTCAAATGAAAAGCTCACTCAGGTGAGTGTTAATGGATGGAGTTCAAATGCAAATGGAAAGTAAGGAGATCAATTTGGATGCTGAGATCTGATTTTAGTTAGATTGTAACATCTGTGTACTTTGTACTTTGAGCATCTTTCAAATGACACATGATTAATCTTACAAATTAATACTAAATGTTTTATTCAAAGAGATTAAACTGAAATTTCTTTGAAAGTCATTACAATAATGAAAATAATAAAATGAGAGTATATACATGTAACATACAAAACATATTAAACAAAAATGCTTTAAGTTACAAGATTATATTCCCTAAAACCATGTTAAATGAATCAATTTAACAGTGATTAAACCAAGGACAGCCCTCGAAATTCGCGACGGCAATCAACAGTGCCGTCGCAAAAAGCTGTTGCATAATTGATCTACCACAGCATGTACTGAAATGGAATCAGTAAGTTTTTCTGCAAGTCGAGACATCTGAAATGTGAAAATAGTTGCTTAACTGGTTACGTAATGAAATGTCATTATGCAAAATCAAATATTATGTCAAGCTCATCTTTTAAAAATCAACACAAGCTGTTTACAAAGTGATGACATCATGCATATTTCCCATTTTTTCACCTTCAAATTAGAACAGTAACAGCACTTGAATTTACAGACATTTAGACAAAATTAATGTAACTTTCTTTGATGATGAAAGATAATAAATAAAATATTGAAATTATACAGGGCTTCTAGATTATGGCAGACCTATGTCCATGGCAAATGTATTTTGTACTATTGAGCAACCAAATAATGTAGCAATAGGGTGTATATTTTTTGGGCTAATGCATTCTGAAGAGAGCTGATTCCACAGCTAGTGGATTTAAAAAAACACATTCTGGAAGCCCTGTTATCATTGAAAATGTCAATACAATTATCACCCAGTACATATGATGCAGGTGTGAAAACAAACATGTATACTCAACCAAAAAAGAAAGTATTAATGTTGAAATGTTTTTGTTTCATGGGGTGGTCACAGTGATAGTCCATTGGCAGGAAGTATGTCCACAATTTGTGATATTACTGTTCAAAAAAATAAAGTTTGTTTTATTTAATGACGCCTCCAGGGCACATTGATTTGTATCTTATCTTCGGCTATTGGACGTCAATCATATGATCATTTAGTATTTAGAGGAAACCAGCTGCCGTCACATAGGTTACTCTTTTTTGATAAGCAGCAAGGGGTCTTTTATATGCACCATTTTTTTAAAGTTTTTTTTTTAATTTAAAGACCCCCCCCCAGCACAAATGCACCGTTCCACAGACAGGATATTACTGTTCACACATCTCCTCCTAAATGGTGTGCTTACCTAATTCCAAAATTTCTGCCACGAATGTCGTCTGGTTTATGAAATAAATGACTACTGATTACATGCATACTTTCTTTTTGGGTTGAGTATATTTGGCACGAGAGTAAGAATAAACATTAATGCGTCACCCCAGCTTTATGTTCAGGGCCAAACAACTAGTGGATGTTTGCTTGACTAGTTTTTGTAATTAGTGATAACCCAAGTGAAAAAATGTCAGTACAGGATAGAAACTAATACTCCAAGGACGAAAATCCGTACCTGAAAGTGGGGGGATGGAACGCACCCTTGGCCAAAATTTAAATGACACTAGTCCCCAAGTACTTTGTTCACCAAAATACAGTTCTTTTGATTCCAGCTTCATATATTATCAGATACCAACCCATAAAAAGCCCTTTCATGAACCTATGGGCCACACACAATTTCTCAGGAAATCAAAGGATTCTGTCAGGAATGCATCTGTCTCTGCTTTTGTTATTTTTTATTTTTTTTTGG
>JAULBS010095689.1:0-16757 GCA_032355785.1 Symmetromphalus regularis | reverse complement strand
GTAGCCAGTAAATTGCAGGGCTTTGCTCTTTAGTGGGTATATGGCCCACATTGGACGGGATGCCAACCAATAATCAAGAAGCAGTCCGTCCATTTTGGATTAAGTTAGGGTTATTTTCCGTTCCAACCAGTGGCCCACAACTGATTCATCAGAGGCCATAGTATGTGCTGTCCTGTCTGTGGGACGGTGCATATAAAAGACCCCTTGCAGCTTATCAAAAAGAGTAGCCTATGTGGTGGCAGTGGGTTTCCTCTAAATGAATATGTCAGAATGATGTCCAATAGCCGATGATAAGATAAAAAATCAGTGTGCTCTAGAGGCGTCATTAAATAAAACAAACTTAATTTTTTTACTATTTAAAAGAGTGAAGCTAATCTAACTCTAATTAGAAGATAAAATAAGTTAATAAAAAACCCAAAACGGGTAAAAACAGTGTTAATTAAATAATTTTTAAAGGAGGAGTGGTTCTGGTGGATACTTTACATGATCAGTAATTTTTGCCAGAAACATCTTCCTTCATAAATTTTAGTGAAATGCTTTAAAGATGGCTGTTGCAATTAACAACTTTCAATGCATTATATGAAGCTTTCATCAACTGTAAGGTTGTCACACAAGTAGAAAGTATTTTTGTTTTATTACACTGAGTTTTTGCAATATTAAAAAAAAAATACCATATAAAATCACAATGTTAAAATCTCCACATTTATTGCTTTCATTTCAAAAACATTTTATCAAAACTCATGAAATAGATAGTTTTCTACAGATTTCTAAAATGGTTGCTGCTTTTCTGATTGTTGACCCAGACTAAAGTTATCTAACAAAATGCAGGTACTTGTAAGTAATAACCTTTTTGTTTTTGTTTTACTGATTTCATTACTAAACTGTTACTTTTGTTTTAGGGGTTGGTGGGTGCAGAGGGATGTAGCCCTTGAAATTTGCTGAACTTGAAATCTGCAATACTGACATAAAAGCTGCTGTCTAGTTTTTGAGTTGCAGCATAGCACACCTGTTGCCAAAATATGTTTATATATTATGCAGTTTGCAAATTTTCTTTGCAATAGCCGATCATTAATAAGTCAGTGTGCTCTAGTGGTGTTGTTAAACAAAATGAAATAAAGCAAATTTTCTTCATATGGCCATTGAAGTTCCATAGTGAAATGATTTAATGATGGCCTTTAAATGCTGTAATCTGGTTCACTTGTGCCTGTATTCACTTGTATACTTGTTGTCAGCAGACTGTGTGTTAAATACATTCTTTTTAATTACAATGTACATTAATCATTAATACACACCATTCATTTTGATTAACTAAGGATACCAGTGGTGGATCCAGAAAATCCATTTAAGGGTGGTGGGCAATATTATGATTGTGATTACTCAGGTTATTTAACATTAAAAAAAAGAGGCAAGTCTTCCAAATTCCCCCCCTTTGGTTAGGGTTAGGGTAGGTTTAGGGTGAGAGTTAGGATAGGTTTATGGTTAGAGTTAGGGTTAGCGTTCGGTGTAAGGTTAGGTTTCGGGTAGGGGGAAATTCGGAAGTCTTTCCAAAAATAATAATAATAATTTAAAAAAAATATTATTGCAAAATTTAGTGAGGCCCTGGGGCCCCTCTAGATCAGCCACTGGTTACTGTTTTAATTATTATATTAATAAAATTTAATTATTATCTCCAGGTTGTTACAAATGCGGGTATAAATCAAGAATGTCAGAAGATGGTGGGCCTGTGTCAAGGTCATGTGACACAAGAGCAGAAGGAGACAGTGAAACTGAGTATGTGTTGTCACTGGATATTGGAACAACAGTTTTACGCAGTCACATTTATGACAAATATGCAAAAACCATAGCAACTAGCAACAGGAAAGTGAGTGAAACTTTAAAATGATTATTCTGTTAAATTTAAAACCAACCCCTCCCCACCAAAAAAACCCTCACCCACACCCAAATTATGGTACATAGTTGGTTTATCAAAGGCTGTGGTATGTGCTGTTCTGTCTATAGGAAAGAGCATATAAAAGATCCCTTGCTGCTGACTAATATATCAAAGGCTATGGTATGTGCCATATTGTCTTTAAGAAAATACATATAAAAGATCCTGTTGTTAATGAAAAAATGTTGCATTTATCCTCTTAATTTCCATTATGCATCAAAATTATCAAATGTTTGACAATCAGTACCCAATGATTAATAAATCAATGTAATCTAATGATGTCATTAAAAAAAAACACACACCCAAAACCCAAACAAATTAATAAATAAAATGTAACTGTTACTTTTTAATTTAATTTGTTTAATGACTCCACTAGAGTTGGATGTCCTAACACTGTGTTACTTTGTTTTGTAATGTATCTTGTTACTTTGTTTTGTAATGTATCTTGTTACTTTGTTTTGTAATGTATCTTGTTACATTGTTATATTACAGGTTGAAATCCTGCATCCTAAGACAGGATGGACTGAGATGGATCCAGACAAACTTGTAGATCAGGTTATCACATCCATTAAAGAATGTGTTAAAGGCGAGTAATCCTTGTTTTTTAAAAATAAACTTTAATTATGTTAATTCTTGTTAAATTTATAGTGTAAAATGAATGCAATTCCAGTTCCTATTAATATGACATTCTGTAAACAAACATTAAATTGAAAAGCTTAATCCATGATGGAAATTGTCTTTTGCAAAAAATGGATTTTTGAATTGGAAAGTAAATCAGGTCATTTTCATGAGAAATGGAGTTTATCAGTTTTTGAACTTAATTCTTCGTATATATGTAAAGTGCTAAATTATTTATATTGGTTTTTTTCAGCATCAGGACTACAACTACATCAGTTAAAATGCATGGCAATTGCGACTCAGCGAGGAACATTTATTACATGGGACAGGTTAGTTGATATCCCAAGTATTCGATCAAATCAAATTCTTTATTCTGTTACATATGAATGATATAAACAGTAAAGACATATAAAGTTTAACATATTATACAGATACATTGTTAGACATACACAGCACACATTTATTTGGATAATAAGTTCTAAACTGTGGAACAGGGTCTGGAGAGTTCTGTCATCCTGTTGTTAAACATTTCATAACAAGATTGACCTATTATAGGTGAGATGTGCCCTGGGCAGTCTAGGAGGAAGAAAGATTTCTCTAAGTCTGTTAGATATGTAAAGACTCAGTGACTGTGAAGTCAGATAATGATAATCGGACTATAACATACAAAAAGAGGCGGGATTTAAATAACTAGTATCAAAATATAGTAGGATTAGGAATAAACCTACATTTTGGCATGAATCAACAAAAGCAGTAAAAAATTTAACTACTTATGAGTAGTTTTGTTAATACAATTTTAAAATTAGTTTTCAGAAGATGTTTTAAAAGCATGGCTCGTCTCGAATTCCGAAAAATTAATGCTCTTTTAAAAGATGGAGGAAAGATGGTCTAAATAATTGAGGTTAGGATAAGCAATTTCCTCATTTAAATTATGCGATCCTTTTGACATTACCCTGCGTAACTTTATAGTATACATTCTTAGATCGAATGACATTATGTGAACGTCACAAACTATACAGAGTAAAATAACCATATATGTGATTATAATGTTAAATAAAGCATTACAGTAATGTAACAATTAGACAACACAAATAAGAAGGCGCACTCTTAATGACGGTGGGTATAATGACAGAATATAAACAATTCTTCCGGTATTTTATTTCCGATATTTTATTTCCGGTTCCTGTGCACACAAATATTTGCGGGAAACTCTCTATGAAAATAATTATTGTTATTTATCATTCTATATATATATACACTTATTAAAGGTTAATTTGACTTGAAATGGCAAGCAACAGTGGTAACAGTGTTGGTGACACAATAGCAAATGATATTTCCGTATCTTGGAAAAAACTTTCCTGCAATTTTCCGTGTGGCGAGGGTCACGTTAGCTGTGCATCAGATGGCAAAATTTATGTTTTTGGTGGAGTTTCACAGGATGGTGAAGAATTACGAGAATCGAATGATTTGTTTGTATTTGATCCAGGTTAGGTTATATTTCCTTAATCCTCATCCCTTACAGGCTTACTTTATCAGTTTATGTAGTATAATGTACATGTTTGTTTCCGTGTCATGTAATATGTATATAATATATCCTCGTCATACCAAACTGCGTCACACTAACAGGAACTGGCTACAGCGCATGCACAAATGAGTGACATAGCACACCTAACGACATCAATGTTTACGTTGTTGAATTTAGTATAATAGTAATGCAATCAATACATTTTTTAATTTCTTAATCGTGTATTTTGCAAGAAAACCAATTTCTAATGCATTGTCAAAATGTTATAATTAATTTGCTAGTGCCAAAATGCATCCCATTCTTGGGACTATTGCATGTAGCTGTCAGAAACATGTTCCCGTCAAAAAGAATTCCATGGTATCATTATTGCAGACCAAACACATATGTTTGACCTAAGAGGTGGATGATTCCAATTGATATTATGTGACAAATCTCTTTGTAAAACCTGCACTAAGATTTGATTAAATATCAAGAGTGGAAAAGAGCAGTAATATACACTTCTTTTTTGGTCTCATTTCTGCATATTTTTTTACATCTATGTGATCGAAATGGGGCTTTTTTTCCCAACTTGTTAGCAGTAGTGAGAAGTCGAAGTCGCTGTAATAATTATGTTGTGATTCTGGCAACTACAAAAATTACGTGGTTTCGATTCACTACGTTTCCTGTCAGTAGTAAATATTCAAGTAATATGGTTCATGATTCTATTTATTGCGTTATTAAATATTAATTAAAAAGAATTGTCTGGTGATTGTGGAAAACGTAACAAGAACATGTTTTAGATTTTCATCATTCTGTGTGCAAAACTGGTCGACCATTCAGAAATGGAGATAGATGATAGGGCTCAGTCTCAGAGGTTTCCCCACCAAATAATTTAAACAAAAATACAAAGAAAACAAAAATAAAATTATTTAAAAAAATGTTTAATAGTTAAAAGAAATTGACAAAATTTAAATATAATTTTTTTTTATTTATCTCCCATGAAAAAAAGGTCATAGGCCTACATGACAAAAAGTAAATACATTATGTTTTTGGTAGGTTCACTTCTCCCATTTTATCAAACTTCTCCCATTTCTTATGGGAAGGGAGAAGTCACTTCTCCCACTTTTTCTATCCTAGATTAGTGCCTGCTATTGTTTATTCAGAAGTATTATACGACACATTTTGGACAGATGTCGCATTTTGGCACTTTAGGATAATATAAATTATAATACACCACTTCAGTAAACAACATCATCTTTTGTACATGTTTAACTAAAAAATTAAGTTTTTCAAACTTTTGTCATTACAAAATCAGGTGTTTTGTCACAGTGCACATTTTTCAATAGACTGATCAAACGTAAGTCATTCCAACAACAGATTATTTGTATATGGCCGTTATTTAAAACAATAAAGCCACATTGGCTTATCCCTAATTTGAAGATAAGAATAAGTTAATTAAAAAGTCAAATTAATGCAGTGTTAATTAAATTACTTTTACAGAAGGGTGGTTCAGGTGGATATTTTACCTATGAAATGAAAATTGGGTTTAACTTACATAAAAATTTCACTTGTGTAAATAACTAATGAAAAATGTAATACAGACAGCTTTCAACAGTTGTGTTCATATCTCTCAACATACATTATATGTACAAGACCATCAAAAATATTAATATCAGAAATATTTGGCCCAAAAGTAAAAACAATTATCAGCACTTTTAATTCACCTAGAACAGTTTTTAAACATTTAGACATGTTCTTTTATCTACATGTATTTTTGTTTGTCCAGTTTCTAGAGTAGAAGTCATGTTTTTCTCTAGTTATAAAAAAATATATTTTTTGCAGTTAGCAGTAATCCCAGCTGGACAAAGCTGATTGTGAAGGGAAGTCCACCACCACCACGTTCTGCTGCAGCACTGGCAGCAGTAGGAAACAAACTCTACTTGTTTGGGGGATTAAGTCATGCGTTTGGCTGGTTTGATGACCTTTACATGTTTGACATAGGTACTGGTAGAAAATATCTACCTGCTTTACTCACTCTAGTATTGCTAAATGCATGCATCTAGTAGGAGTTTGTGTGATTCAGCTTAAGTGAAAACAGAATTTTAATCTAGGAATAGGATAGAGAAAATTTATTTTAATATAATATTATAAAGCATCTGAAGCACTAATCCAGGCATTTGATTTCATAGAACTTTTCGTTTCCTGTTGCGTATCTGAAAAATAACAACTGAAATTCATGCCTATAATGTTTTCACTTTTTCCTTTTTTAATTTGTTTTTAACTTGAATTTGTTGTATGTGTAGATAATCCCAGTGAGATATATTCTGGTTATTTTCAGGAACTAAGATTTGGTCTGTCCTGAACTATGAGGGAAACTGTCCTAGCTCAAGGGACAAACTCCAGTGTGCTGTTATTGATAAGCGCATTTATTATTTCGGTGGCTTTGGTCCAAAATCTGCTGATGCTGATCTTGAGGTACTATTATGCTTGTACTCTATTACACTGAAGTAAAGTTTGTTTTATTTAATGATGCCTTAAGGGCACATTGATTTTTATCTTATCATCGGCTATTGGACATCAATCATAAGGTCATTTTGACCGCCACATAGACTACTCTTTCCGGTAAGCAGCAAGAGGTTTTTTATATGCACTGTTCCACAGACAGGTCAGCACATACAATGGCCTTTGATGAACCAATTGTGGACCACCTGTTGGAACGGAAAATGGCCCAAACTGCAAATGGGTCCACTGAGAAGGATCGATCCAACGACCGACAGCTTCACAGGCAGACAAGCTACCGTTTGAGCTACATCCTGTTACACTGAAACAAAGTTTGAATCCGGGGCTCATACTGTAGTTTACCAGTGGCAAAAAATAATGATTGGTGAAAGGCTTGGACTATATTTGTCAGTAACTTTCCACCAATTTTGTTCACTTCTCCACTTCATAGTAAAATTGAGCACTATTTGCATGTGGGTGTTTTTTTCTTTGTTGTCATAAACAACCAAAATTCAATCTAATATATTTCATAGTAAATTTAACAAGATTGAAAGTAGAAGAAAGAAAAAAGAAATCCAAAAAACTTTTATGGAAGTTTAAATAAACATGTTGAATAGATTTTTTATTTTTGTGTTATATTCCTATGTCGTGTGCTTTTGTTTAATTTGTATTATTCAGGATGATGATGAAGAAGAAGATGATGATGGAATTGCAGAAATAAAAAACCAAGAAGCAGCAGAGTTCGGCTGGTTCAATGATCTGTTTATTCTTGACACAGGTATAGCTTTCAGACATTTCATATTATTCATGAAATATAATTTACTGGATGGTAAAAATATGTTTGATTTATAAATAAAAATAAAGTCCTTCAAAGAGGATGAAAGTTCGAGTTTTGAGTGAGTTTAACTTTGATAAAATATGTAAATTCTCTTCTGCAAATATCATTAGTTGTAACATGATTGGTGTGAAAATTTAAATAAAAATGATGGATCCTTTAATCTGAAAACAATAAGTGTGGTCTCGTGATGAATAAAATTTGTTTACTTGTATGGATGTTCAAATAACTTAAATTCCAGATTTAAAATTGTTTGGTTATGGAAACGTTATATTCTGCAACTGTCATTTATTTGTTTCTGAAATAGTGAGTTAAACTTTACCTTACATTACAGAAAGAAAGAAGTGGTCACAACCATTACAAATGAACCTGGGAGTTCCCACAGCCAGGGCAGCACACACAGTATGTGCTATGGGAAGAAATATTCTTATATTTGGTGGAAGAGATATAGAGGCCAGGCAAAATGACTTGCACATTTTTAACATCGGTTTGTATTGTTTTTGATACTAATTCATAACTGACTTTGTTAGAAAACATAATCAGCATAAATTAATTTTAATAAATGCAGAATACGTATTTATAATTCTAATAAAAAATTTAATAATTAAATGTGTGATGATTTCAGAAAATAATGAAAACTTTTAAGTTCCTTTTATTTGGTCCAGGTAACTTAATGAAATCATTTTAAAAATCTTGTTGATAATATTAGAAATTGTGTAAAGTAAAAACATCTCACATTCCATTCCAATTAATAATTTTAAATTATAGTACATGAGATTTAGAATATAATTATTATTTCAGACAGTAAAAATAAATGTATTTGTCATCAGTTCAATCACTGAAAGATTTACTCAACAGATGCCTTTGATAAATACAGTCTGTCGATTTCGTTTAAGGGTTTGTTGCTAGACTACAATATTCAGTTCCTAAAGGCTATGTTTTTAATTCCAGATTTTAGAGTAAAAATTCAGAATCTTCATGTAAAAATTACTTGGCCTAAATTTTATTATATAAACAGATGCATTAATTCTGCTAAAATTCATGCAGTATTAATACTTTTATCTTCTAATGGAAAATAAAACTGAAAATTCTCAATTTCTTTGTGAAACAACTATAAATTTCCCAAAGTCAGAGCCATGGATAGCAAGTAAAATTTCATAAATAAATCTGTATATATTGTTATTTCCTGCATTGCATAATTAAAGTTATTTGCCGTTCCAAGTTTTGTCATATACACATAAATTGAAAAAATAAATGCAATGTATATTTTGAAGTATTATTGTATATTTATGTATTGGCTTTATAAATGTGAAACATACTTTGTTTCAGACACAAGAAAATGGGACACAGACTTGAAAGTGGAAGGGAGACAACCCGAGCCTCGGTCATTTCATGCTGCTGCAGCGGTTAATAATCGACTCGTCATCACTGGTGGCCGCGGAGTGAAGAATCAGCACTTCTCAGAAATGCATATTTTTTATTTAGGTGTGATTCACATTATTACTTTATTCTTTAAGTCTAGTTAAACAAGACTTGTTATTTTTTTATTGGAATCAAGTGTTTAATTTCTGTAATATTCTGGTAAACAAAAATCATGGTAATCTGATTAGATTCCCATAAAATCAATCTTCAATTGTTTTTTTTTATAAATATTTTTAATTAGCATTATACACATTGGGTAACGTGCTAGAAAATAAAATGTCAGTATATAGATAATACAATGTTTTTGGCCAATAAAGATGAACATTTAGTTGCCTAATGGTTTATATTTGGACCATCGTACTTCTGAAATTTGTGTTGAATCCTGAAATATCATGTCTTTTGACATTGCGGGCTTTCTGTAGATAATTTGTTATAACTACATAAAAACCCTTAGGTTTGAATTTGAAACTGTAAAATGCATTTTGTTCACATATACCAGGAAAAAAACAAAATGCTATGTTTGTGTAAGAGAGAGAGTGCGTAGTGACAGCATGGTATTATACATATGAAACACTTTCTTCCAGATACAAAACAGTGGCTCCAGCCATCCGTCAAAGGTGATGTACCTTGTGCAAGGGGACAGCACTCTGTTGTAGTTGCTGGTGACGTTCTTGTTCTGAATGGAGGCTCGGGTAATTTCAATGAGGAAACGATGCAGTGTAATAACCATTACTCGGACACGTATCTTCTAAAAACAGGTGACGTATCTATATTATTGTGATAATATCATCCCTTCGGCATACATAAACATACCTCCTTTCTAAAATTGATATGTTTCCAAGATCCAACACAATAAAATATATTATTTAACCTATTTGTAATTTATATTTAATTTTGAAAAATTTGAGGAAAGTGTATTTTAAATATATACCTGCTTATGAACCCTAGTGGCCATCTATATAAATATATTTCAAGCATTATAAGTTGTCACTAAACCATTATGACCCTTAAAGTTAACGAATATTTGGTAATGAAATTCATGTGAATTAGAAATTCGTGACCCAGAACTTCGAATGCAACTTTAAATACATGCACTAGTGTAATTCATATACAAACAACCATTTACCTAAATATAAAACAACATACCCGAATTCTATTTCAGAGATATTAAAAAAATTTATGCCATAAAGTTTACAAACAATCAATTACCCAAGTACAAAACCATATACCCAGAATGCCTTTCCAGGAAGTTTTAGAATTTTTGTTTCCTAAAAAAATAGATCAGTCCATATAGATGTGTTCTGAAGTTGTGTATTTGGACATCTTACACACTAGTTAACACAATTGAACTCTTGTCTTAATTGAATCTTTGTGAGGTTCAGTGAATGTTTTGAATTAAAACAGTTCTAAATCAGACAGTTATTTTCTAATTTAGGACTGTAAAATTAGTATAGTTTAGACAGATTTTTGGATTAGTCAACAGACGATTTACTAAACAGTGCAAGCAAATGCTCATTCGAATGGCTAATTATAATTTTAATATTTTCTTATTGCTTTAGCTGACATAATAAAGGGTGGCTGCACGGAAAAGAAAGCTGACACACCGGTGGTTAATGGACATTCTTGATGTACAAAGATGTGGACTGTTGGTGTTTTATTATCCAAATAACTAACTCAGTACAGACAGATAGGCAGCAATGTATTATAATATTACACAGTGTCAGATGATGACAATATCTCTTTATTATTGACAGAAATCAGCCTATTATGTTTAACACCTCAACAAAAGTTGAAGATACAGATGTTGTTTTTCTGAAGGTGATGGCCTTATCTTTTACATTTTCATCAACGTTAAGATATCTATATATCTGGCTCAAATATACCATAACTAGTAGGCCAGTGCAACTTCGGTCAAGGATGTTTTAAACATTTTATTATTTTTTTGTTAAAGATGAAACCATAGACCTGTCAAACATCCGAGCATTATTTTGTTTGTGTGTTTCTTGTGCAAGTTAAATTTTACATAACACATTTTTCATTTATGTCAAATTTAGAACATCTTTGAAAGGAATGGGTTATATATTCATTATCTGTTGATTGTTCTTTTGTTGCCATTTAACCATGAAGTCAGTCAGTACTTTAATAATTTTCACAATTAACATAACATATTTTGTAAATGAGTTACAAAAATTGAATGAATTATGTAGAACAAAAATTATTTCACTCATAAATAGGTTATGAAAATTTCCCTTCTAACATGACTGAACCAGATTAATAATTTAGTTGTGTACTCTTGATACTGTTTTTTAATTGAAACATTTAATTCTGTAGAGTTCATGTTGAGAATATTGATCAGTCTGTGTAAATGTTCTAAATGTACTTGTAGTTAATCTACACTGACTTTCCCAGCATTATCTAGTGTGAATATTTTATAGAAATGATAGATGACCAGTAAATGAAACCAGTTAACATTCCGCATCTAAAGTTTGCTAATTCACTTCAGTTATTTAGATGCCGTTTGAAAAAAAAAAATTTTTTTTTGCTGTAGTGGGCACAGGGAGATGGGTTAGGGGGTTTAAGAAATGAATTTTCACTTCCATGTATAAAAAAAAAAGAGGAAATAAGCAGAAAAGGATGTTACACACATCTTTATTACTATACTTACATATTGTGGCTCCCCACATAATGTAAATAGTTAGTAATGCGGTAAAAAGGGGAAACCGAAACAATTGAACAGCAACACCACCACCACGTCCAATTTCCTTAAAACCTGTGTCCGTGCCTGGTTTGGTTAATGAAATTTTAGCAACATTGAAAACACAATAGAAGTTATTTGTACAAAATGAAGTGACCAAGCTTCTCTTCTAAGTGTTACCCCCACCCCCTCCTGTAGCTGGTATTTATTTTTTGTGCTAGGTGATCATTAAACACATTTTTTTGCAAATTTGTATTAGCTCAAAGTGATTCAGATTTGAAAAACTGTGTACAATTGTGTTGAGAAATTAAAGTGCCATAACGACTGTATTTGGGAATCTACAGAAATCCAGCAAGACCTATATGTACATATTTAAAAAACTAAGTCGGTATTTGATTATCTTTTAATTTTATGTAACCATTGTGACATGCTTTGTGATGTGAATCCAGTGAATAAGATGGTTGGGTTGGGTTGATTTGATACAACTAAAATGTTGTACATCATTTTTGTGGCGTTGGTTTCTCAGTCAAATCTTAAAAGTGTGTTTTATTTTAAAAACATGTTAAGCATTTTTTAATGTGATATTCTAATCTCAGATAGTTGGATTTAGTAAATTCCTTAACCATTGATGTTTAGAATATTGCATAATGTCATGTCCCAACTGAATCCTCATCATTCTTAATACTGAATAATGTTTTACCATTTCATATTTTTGTATTTTATTGTTTTCCAATGAACTTGACAAGCAATAATATTAAACATAATATTCTGAACTTGTGACTTTTTTTTCATTTTTACTGAGTTTGTTCTTTCATATAACGATGGTTTCATTTTCATAAAATGTTCCAGCCATTTCTGTCTCGTGAGAATGTTTTTTGTGTATCTCTGGCTCAGTGTGACGATGTCTCCTTTATTTCATGATTCTGCTAGATCTCCTTTTTTTCCTCCTTGTTTTTACTTCAAGGCAAACCTTGAAATGTTGACTAGGTGTTAGAATGCATCTCAGGTCACTTGTGTTTTAAAAATTTGGCATACAAAAAGGGAGGACATCTCCCCCCTCACTCCAGCCTTATCTCCTTTATTTTCATTTCAGGTATGTGGACACTGGTTGGAGATTTTGTATTGCGATAAATATGATGATTCTATAGACAGAACTGACACATTTTAATTTTAACCATAACTCGTTTTTAAAAAATATGATTCACTAATTTAAAAAAAAGTAAACCTAACATATGATGCATTAATTTCATGAGGTACTAATTTCCTTAATTTATATAATTCTAAGATTTGTGCATATCATTTTAAAGTATTATCTATCTATAGAACAGTATGGAAATTTTTTTTTCTTATACATCATCTTGAACATAACTGTGGTGGACTTCCAAACTGGTTTGATAAAAATAAAAACAAACTGATACATGTAAATTAAAAAAGATTTTATCTTCAAAAATTGATTACAGTGAAGAATGGCATGTCGGAGCAAGGGAAATAAACTTCCTGTCTGAAAGTATACCCACCTGGGCCCAGTTGTTCAAAACAAGGTTAAGCTAACTTAAATTGAATATTTCAAAACCAAATTATAAATCACTGCAAATAGTAATTCAAGAGATATATGGAAACATAGATTATTATAGCCTTATGTATCCATAAATAATCAAATTGGAAGTATATTTGAACTTTGTACAAAGATATTTTAAAGAGAAATATTCACCTACCCCATGGTAGGTCGTTTTGGATGTTTTAAAAATACACCATATATTGATTCATATTACCTGCAAGTTCCAAGAGAATTTTAAAACACTATTCGAGTTGCTACAAAAGAAAATGAGTGACCTGAAATATATTTGGTCTTAGAGCATTTTATTTGAAGAAATTCTTCAGGTATAGATCTTTAGACTTCTCCAGACATTGTAGTATGATACTGTTTTAAAACCAGTACTGGGATTAGAGCCTCCCTGTTCCGCCGTGCCAGCCCCCCACCCCATACGCATGTACAAATAAGAAAATGCGGATCATTGTGAATGATTCAGCAGTGGGTAATAAAAGCTTTCTCACGTATACATATATGTTGTCATGACATCACATTACCAGTTTTTGATATTTCTTTTATGGAATGAGATGTTGGTCCACTAATGGGATTCGATCGTAAGAGCCACCACACTCAAACGTAAGTTCTACAGATACTTCCATTTTATTGTTTAAAAATTAAAACTGAGTGTCTTTCACATCAGTAAAAAAAATAAAATAAAGAAATCTGAGTGTCAATTTACTTTTAAAATTATTTAATATTTCAGATGATTGTATTTGTTAAGAGTTGGTGACATGTATTCATTAAAAAAAGTTCTTGATTGCAGATGGTACATTTCTATCGTTTTTTCCCATCAAAATTGGTCGGAAATCTCCGGCTATTTTCGTGTAATCTCGGCTGCATATTCGACTGTCTATCAGCATTCTCTATCACATAACATTGATTTAAAGTTTATGAAGAAACCCAGTCTACCTAGAGACGGAAACGATCGAGGATTACCGAAGGGTAAAACCGAATACTTTCCAAGCGGAACAGAAGAGAATTCACTTCCGCCTTTAAAAGAAGTTGTTTTAGGAGCTTGAGGAAAATATTTAAAAACTTTGTTTATCAGTTTAATATGTTCTTGATATAGTATTTGGTAATAAAGCGGAATAATCCTTATAAGTGCGGTTACAGAAAAACCGCCGTCATGGTGAGTTTTGTTAACCTGTAGAACGATTTTAATAGAAAATTGTAAAATGTCAAAATTCTGTCACGACAGGTGGTTGTCATCATGAGATTTTATTTTATAGCATATTATTTGTAGGGCTAATCGAAATGATTATTTTCAACTGTCACAATTAAAAACAAATTGGGTAAAATATCGGACAAAATACTGTCCACTAATTCTTATTAATCAAGCCAACCCCACCCTTGCAAATATTTCACACCCATGATAATGACAATGACAGGGCAGAGGTGTAGACAGGTACTGCGGGCATGCCCCACTACTTTTTATAGGACAACTAAAAAAAAAAAAAAATTGCTAAAAATGTTTTTGCTGAATAAAAACATTTTCAGGTTCGGTGCAAAATAAAGTTGCTGAAATCCAAAGAATTTTCGAAGTATGGGAGTTCCTGCATGAATGCTGCTGCCCTTCGGTCACCTACTTTTCAGTGCCCCAGTCATCCACTTTCAAATGCACTCTGCAAGCCCTGGGTATAGGATATATACTGTGTGAGTTCATTTTTCGTCCTCCATAACAGTTATGAAGTGGCCTTTAATCATTAATATACATATGTTATGAAGGAAGCACAAAGTTGTATAATTTATTGTTAAAATGCTGGTTGAAAACAACCGATGAAATCCACCATTACAAAAGACAAAGAGTTATCTTTTCGTGCTTTTTATCAAAAAACCAGTGTAGGCCACGCCAGTAACATTAAGGATTGTTCAGGACTTTTGGATAACCTGTTTTTTTGTTTATATCTCTCTTTTTTCCTTTAAATTTAACATTGTTAAAAGAATTGTAATCAAAATTCAACAAGATTATAGCTGCAGTGTCAATTGAAAATCCATCAATGTTTCAACTATTAACACTGCGCACAGAAACGACCTAATAATAATGTGTCAACTTATTGTTCACTGGGTTAATCTGACCAATAGCGGTGACAAAATATAAATATCTATGTCTCTAACTCTTAACTTTAATCCTAATCCTGACCATAACACCACACATACTACATGAAAATTTGGTGGGGAAACATTAGGATGACTTGTAGTTCATCAAGCCAAACATCATATCATTACATTCCATTCCATTTCACAATGATTGTTTGGCTTTCCAAACCATTTTTAATGGAGCGCTTTTAACAGCTCCAGTGTTGAATCAACTTTGTTGTGAATTTAGTGTGATAAAACTTGTATAAAATAGCCAGAGAAAGACCACTCACTGTGTAAAATAAAACTTCAACAATCATCGATCACAAAAAAGTATTCATTTATTACCAAAGCAATTTACCTAATACTGTTTTGAATCCTTTGCACGTTTTGTTGATTAGAAAAAAAGTTATTCAGATGTCGGAAGATTCAAATTTAATAATTAAATTTATAATTTATTATTTTTGTTTCATATTTAGTTATGGAAAATTTGAATTTTTATTTTATTATTGTTGGTGGATAAGAATTATTGAAAAACACACACACAAGTTTAAAATTTTAAAATGGTGACTGTATCCTATATGATCCAGAGTGAATGACAAAATCTTCATCTTCCTAATCAATATCAGATGGATAGTCAGCTCCTACATATAGTCCAGTCAAAACAACAAACATGCTTATTACAACTTCTGTGACATAATTATATATTTTACATGTAAAAATGAAATGTAAAAATTTATGTCAAAAGTACTAATAACTGTTTTTGTTTTCGTGCTTTCATACATTTCGTGTATATATTTGTCAGGTTAAAATTCTGTTATGACATTGTCTTAAGCTACCCTTAAGCCAAAGTACTAATTAATTCACAGTTTAGGTCAAGGTCACTATTACTAAAAATAAACCTCTTTCCATAAAACATTTCCTTTTTCTTTTATTATAAAACTTAAGTGAGACATTTTTTCTTAGCAAAGGAAGATCACCTGATTATCAGGTGATAAAGTTATAGGTCATTGTTACAATGTATCAAGTGATGTTATAGGTCAAGGTTATCAGTACAAATGGGCTTTTCAGTAGATTTTTATTAAATAAAAATTACTTTAAACTCATCTTAGAATCTTATAAATTAATTTAGTTCAGCTGGTCAAAATGACCAGCATCAGTCAGTTTGTGCTGGACATTAAAGAAAATGTTCCTGACATACAATTTAATATGCTCAATTTAATCAAAATACACAGTTTAATGTTTATTGTGTAATGCTTTTTATTATTTAGTTTTTCACAATTTGTTCAACAGACACAAGCTGCATCATGCTGATTTTTTACAGAAATGTTATTTTTACTAAAAGTTAAAACATGAGTCAGTGTTCTGGCCGGTCGAAAATTAAAGGGGGGGTGCCGACCCCACCCACGACCCCTCAAACATAAAAAATATATTTAAGTTTGAACCAATGTTGCATGTTAATTCAGTAGTGGATCCAGGGGACCGGACCCCCCTTCCTAATATCTTTTTTTTATATACCTTTTAAGAGTGGAAGTACATGAAAATTATCACTCATTGCGTTTGGGGGGGGGGGGGGGGGGGGGGGGGGGG
>JAULBS010095678.1:0-16759 GCA_032355785.1 Symmetromphalus regularis | reverse complement strand
AGTCAACAAAAGAGGAAAATTTATTTAAATGTTGTATTATAGTCAGTATAAATTATAGTCAACAAAAGGGGACAATTCATTTAAATATTGTATTATAGTCAACAAAATGGGACAATTTATTTAAATATTGTTTTATAGTCAACAAAAGGGGACAGTTTATTTAAATATTGTATTATAGTCAACAAAATGGGACAATTTATTTAAATATTGTATTATAGTCAACAAAAGGGGACACTATTTAAATATTGTATTATAGTCAACAAAAGGGGACAATTTGTTTAAATGCTGTATCATAGTCAACAAAAGGAGACAATTTATTTAAATATTGCATTATAGTCAACAAAAGAGGAAAATTTATTTAAATGTTGTATTATAGTCAGTATAAATTATAGTCAACAAAAGGGGACAATTTGTTTAAATATTATATTATAGTCAACAAAAGGGGACAATTTGTTTAAATATTGTATTATAGTCAACAAAAGGGGATACTATTTAAATATGGTATAAATCTGTAGACGGGGATTGATGGAAACTATTTAAAAACTGTATACCTCTGACATCACCTGATTATGGGTGATTATACATCAAGTCAGTAGAAGGGCACTGAATCAGATAATTTAAAAACTGTGTACCTCTGACTTTTTTTTAGTGACATCACCGGAATAGAAAAAACTGAAGGACAGGGTGATTAAACATCAAGACAATAGAAGGGGGCAGAGTGAGGCAACTTAAAAACTGTGTACCTCTGAATGCTCTGACATCACCTGAATAGTAAAATCTGAAGGACAGTGATTATACATCAACAGTAGAAGGGGAATGAACGAGACAACTTATTTTAAAACTTTGTACCTCTGACTGTTTTTCAGTGACATCATCTTTTCTTTCAGCTGTAATATCACTGATGTCTGCCAACATGGCCGAACTCGCTAAGATATCTCCAACCTGGGATTCCTCGGGCAATGTTTCTGTTATGTTAGAGAATTCTTCTAGGATTAATGTTACACTTTCAACATCTAAACCATCTTTCATGTCCTGAATCTGAAAGAAGACCAAAGTGACATTACATCATGGTTTATTTAATATTTTCCGAGATAGATCCAGGAATTTTGAAAAGATTGTAAAAGATAGTACTTGGATATTTAATACTGAATGGGGGTATTAGGGGTGAAATGATCTTAAGCTAGTTAAGAACAAAAGTACACTATAAACTGCTTGCTATAAAGCAGATGCATGTGTACCATTATGAGTTATAGTAACCAAACACCTCAAACTATAAGGCCCATTATGAAAATATGCAAAGACAATACAGCTGATGAAATTATTAAAAAGCATTGTAACCTGAAGCCAGGAAGATTGAAATGTACAAAACCAGATGCAGATTACTAGATACTGTTACATTGTATCTATAATTCAATATTCAAACCTTTTCCGACAGTTGCACAAATGTTTCCTTGATACACAGTCTATAGTTTGGGTGACCCCAAAACCCAATACTCTTAGGGCCTTCAAGGCATGTCCTTCTAACTGAGCCTAGAACAAATTTAAAATTCACATTAAAATTACTCAGTAACTGTATACTTTTATGTTAATTATGTACAATTATGTTAATTTCAAATAATATTGATGTATATAAGTTAAAACCAAAATGTTATACTTTGCATAATAGAACATTATTTTTGTAATGTTATGTTACAGAAATAATTATTTATAAAATTGGTGGGTACCTAAAAAGGAAAGGAACCTAGTAAAATGTTTAATCAGTGACTGCTAAGTGTCAAACATGGCATATTCGACAGATTATCTACAAAAGAAACTTGCTACCATCACATTCAATTAGGAGCAAGGCTTTCTGTATGCACTATCTCACAAACTGGGTAGCACATTGTGCAGCCTTAAGTATACTAGTCATCATTGCCGGGTTTAGGCATAAGCTAAACAAGCTACAGCTTAGGGCCTCACAATCTACAGTGGCCTCACAAAATTTCTGATTTATTTTTATTTATGGATTTTTTTGGTGGCGAACCAAGGTCCTGTTTTGTTTTGCACCTTTGTGAGACCTTCTGGTGTAACTTTTTAACAAGGGGCCTCCAAGCTTTATAAAGCTTAGGGCCTGACCAAGTCTAAATCTGGCACTGCTAGTTATAAGCAAAAGACTGGAACCAGAAACAGCCAAATGGGTCTCCTGAAAGGGATTGATCTGACACCAATTTCCACCTCTGTTGAATGCTCTATCACACTGCTACACAGAATTCTTTCTGTAAACTGAAACATTGGCATTAAAAGAAATTTAGACTTAATTTGTCTGTTCACCTGTGCTTCCTTTCTGGCATGAAGCTGTAGCAGTTTCACCCATGTTGGTAATATTCCAAAAGGTTCCTTTTTTATCTACATCTGTCTGACATGGGATGATTTCTGTAAGCAAACATTAATATTTATAAACAGAAATAGTCAGATCTCAATACTACATTTAGATTAGCAGATTATCATATGTGATTGAAGTTGAGAATAATATATTGCAACCACATGTACCTTAAATTCACACATTTTATAGTAACAAACTCAACTGTTCATCTTTTTTGCATTATCATAAAAAGAAAATAATGAATGTAACTGACAAAGGAATAACAAAGGTATGTAACATTAAAATCATGACAGTTGTAGACTTAATAAGTTTGTCTTAACTTATTAGTTATCAAGAAGATATTTTATAGTAAATCTAAATGGGTGTAAAATATAGGGGCCAGTTGTTCAAATTAATCATCACATCAGCAACACACTATCTACAAAAAAAAACAGAACTTTGCCATAAACGCTTGTTCATGATTTACAGCAAGTGTTTTTTACATGCATCTTCTCACAGACAGAATAGCATATACAAATTTTTTTTTTTAATTTATAGAATACAGGAAATTGCTTCTCAGTATATCTAATTTATAAAATTTATCATGATTCAACACTGATTATGCATTTCTGAAGTCTAGCTATTCCCCTCTATCATACCTCTTTCAGAAACCTTCACAGTTGCAGTGACTGCACACTGGTTTGTTAGACCACGAAGTCCACACGAAAATGTGTTATTGCTGATCACTGAGATCAGATGCAGTTCTTCATGGTTCGGGAAATGTTTTATTTGTTCAGCATCTAATAACATAAAATAATCTTATTACACAATTTGTAGATGTTACACCATTGAACAGCATGGCAGAATATGTTTATAATGTCTAAATGATGTGGAAGGTGTTTTATTTCATTTTAAAATGCCCTTTGTATTTTGATTTAAGAACACAATACTTTAAGACTAATTTTACTTTTGAACACCGTGTTAGTAAATACTGGGGCCTGTCACCCAATAGTTTGACAATGGTTCAAAACCCATTGGAGGCTGGCTCACACATGACTATGTGTCAAAATAACCAAATGTTTGACATCCAATAGCCGATGTTTAATAAATCAATGTGCTCTAGTGGTGTCATTAAACAAAACAAAACAAATAGTTTGAAAACACAAAAATAACAATTAAGCAACTTTCATACACCAATTATTTGTTTTGGCACAAAGATAAAATAAGCAAATATAAGCAAATAGTATCAAACCAACTAGAAAGAGTATTACAAAAGAAATATATAAAAATGAGATCTACCTGATGTTGTTGTGAGAAGAAGCCCATCCCTGCACCATGTGACCTGCACCTGGACGCCTGGCTGTAGATTGATGATATTGCAGTACAGTACAGTGTTTTCATGTCTCTCCACCACAACTAGTGCAGGAACCAGGTCCACGGTTGGTTTGGTAGCAACATTTAGTTTAGATGATGACTCAAACACTGTTTTAGCAGAATGAACCAAACATTTTACTGTTCCTGAAAATAGCATATAAACAGTAGAATGAACCATACACTTTACTGTTCCTGAAAATAGCATATAAACAGTAGAATGAACCATACACTTCACTTTTAATGAGAACAGCATAAACAGCAGGATAAACTATACAAATCACTGTACATGAAAAAGTATAAATAGCAAAATAAACTGTACACTTCACTGTTCCTAAAAACAGTATAAAAGGCAAAGAATACATGTGCTAAACCAAGCAATTTTCCATATCATACCATTTACATTACAATGAAAGTTTATTTTATCTCACATCGCTAACTAAAGAAAGTGATGGATGACAAAAAAAACACAAGTTGTAACATAAATTATATGATAAAATTTGGGAATTGAAAGAATATATAATATAATAGATATAGGAAATGTTATATAGCTGAAATTGTATAATAAAACTGATTTCTCCTTTGTTCAAATTAATTGCATAAGTTGCATATTTACCAGTATCCTTTGTCCGTGTGTTCCTGAACCTCAGGGTACTCTTCCACGTGTGTATAGTTTTCACAATGGAGATGTGAAGTCTGGAATGTTTAAGAGATATTACTTTGATGTCATTGAGGATCCATGTTATATTCAGACTTGCTTCACTAAAGGGAAACAATCCGACCAGAGTGCAGACAAATTGCACTGGATCCTTCTCCCACACAGAGAGACCTTCAGGGATGAGAGAAACATTTTCCACTTTGTGATCTAAAAAAAATATAAATATCTCATATAGAATTTATATCAGAATAATATTAACAGCTGTCCTTAACAAGCTGTCGAGGCACCATGCTTATAAATATGTTTAAATTTTGGACTAATTTCCAAGAAGTCTGGAAACAAAGCTTGTGCTGTACAAATTGCATACAGTGGTTAAAACTATTAATGCCTGGTCATTAAATGTACCCATGAAACATTTATTTATTTAATATTTGTTAATTATCTCCCAGCACAAACAAACATCGGCTATTGGGGGTCAAAATATGATTATATTTAAAACATTTAAAAATAAATCACTGTATAATATATGATAAATTACATTTTATGATATAATGAAAAAAATGTATATACATATATATAAAATTAACATAATAAATAATATAATGGTAAAAACCCTAACAACATATCTGCATGCTTAGAACAGGAAACAACTTGCAAGGACGAAAACCCGTTCCTGAAAGTGGGGGGACGGAACACTCTTGTCCAAAAAGGGTGTGGGGACGGACCATCCCACTCCCCCCACATACCTCCATTATAGACCAGTTGTGTACTTCGGTATATTTGCGCTAAGACGACATGGTTTAAAGAGTTACATTGATACAATAAAGAGAAATACTGATAAAGATTATTATTTAGGCATTTTAATTTAACAGAAATTTTCAGTTTTTCTAAGCAAAAAGTGGGGGAATCATTTTATAAACTTCCCCTCCTTTCCAAAAAGAGGGGGGACATGTTCCCCTTATCCCCCCGGGATTTATGCCCTTGACAACTTGATAATTTTATATCAGCATATACACTTTATTAGCAGATATGAATGTTTAGAACACAAAATATAACTTTAATTTTAAACATGAAAATAAATTAAAGCTATAACCGTTGCATCTGAGTAAAAGTTTGTTTTCTAAAGACTCTTACCATCCAGTATAACAAATGAGTTTGTAGCATCAATGGTAAGGTCTCCAATCTTTCTATGTTTGAGTGTATTCAGTAAAGATGAATACACTCTCTCTTTATGTGCCAGCTGATTCATGGTAATTGTCAAAAAAGCAGTAACTGCATTAATATTGCTTTTTCTGTGAAAAAAACAAATAAAAAACTGACAATGTGGAAATATTCACATATTTGATATTATTGGTTATATAAAAAAAAATATCGAATATGAAAATAATATTCATTTCAGGTACGGCAGAGGCAAGTGAACATCGGGGGTGGGGGGTGGCTAACAGATCTAGGCACGAAGTGCTGACTTTCAAGGGGATACGAGTTTTTGCTATGATACAGAATTATTGGAGGGGGTAAAGCTCCCCTACCCCCCTTCCTACATTTAAATAAATAATGTAATAGTAAAACTGTAAGACTTCTTGTTTTTTAATAATAAATTTAAAATAATATTCTGACTGTGACCCTTTTCTCCCTATATATATATATATATATATATATATATATTAAATAATATAAATATCAATATTTGTGATACTAACTCAAAGTGATAGACATTGACCGACTTCACACCTTGTAACATTTTCAATTCAGATTGAACCTGCAAATAATTTTATAACGTTTTTAAACACAGTACATCAAGTTTTTATAAGAGACAGAAAATATGAATCTAATATAGTCACCAGGAGACAGAATGTAGCTGTTTTTGTATAATATACACATAAAAATTGACATTCTTGTTCATTTTACGTTTATTAAATGAATCATATGACTGAAGGACCATTATGGTGTTATTATAATCACAAATTTCAAAATTTGTGAAAACAATGCACATCAGAATGTTTCTTGAGAATAATTTAATAAATATTACCAACAATAAATAAATAAGTGTCAGGGGCCTAGCTTGGATTTTTCAGCTGGAATGCAGACTTTTACGGTGATGGAATAAAATGCTATTGGCAGTGCCCACCATACCCCACTGACAAATGAAATTGAAAAAAATAATTGTAATCTCAGGTGGTATGCAGCTGCATACATGTGTAATGTATACGGAAGCTAGGCCCCTGAGTGTTAATATTTAATAATTTAAATATTTAATAACTATTATAATGTAAATGAATGGTATTTAAAAGATTTTAAAATCTTGCCTGTTTACTGATGTGAGTTGAGGTTTGCATGAATTGTAAAGTGTTAGAATCTGAAAGAGTATCTTTCCATTCAATGTTGGGTAAATGCAGGGTTAACATCACATGTCCGAGCACTTCAGCTGAAATAATATAGTCGAAATATCAAATACCAAGTTAATCCTTATCTCTATACAACTGTTATTCACATTGGTTTACATTAACAAAGTACAGTCACCAAAACTACTAGAATTTGTTCATCAGGATTAGTTTTGAACATGTCACTTTGTTCTCACCAATATATTTTATAAGTTATGATTTCTATCAATTAGATACACATTTTTTATATTTACACAATCCATTGTGAAATAACAATTGCTAAACATAAAATAATAACCTTAGAAGGCATTTCGGAAGCATGCCAACATACTGTGACGAAAGTGGAAAAAATCCAAAATTTTGTTTTTGCTTAGGTTTATAACTAAGAGTACGAAACATTTTCAGACATTTGTTTTGTATAAACATCTGCACATATCTGAGTTATAGAACACTGCATTATGCTGGAAACTGTTGAAGAATAATTGAGAAAATGCTTAACTCTGAGGTATGGTTGTGAGGAGCCTGGTGTGCTTTACTGAACAAAGTAAATAAGTATTGCCCAAGGCTGAAAACCAAGATCAATATTTATTTTGTATACTTCATAAAATCCCCGAATTATGAATGCCGTTTATTAAAACAAATGCAATTCTTTGTAAGTGGATTGCTCTTGTCTTTAACTATTATTAAGGATACAAATGCAATATCTTAATCTGAAGTTATATATGATGTGCATATAATATTATATAATATAATATAAAAATCTACAAATTACTGTATGTATAATGAAGAAAATGTGTAGCAACCTTGACAATGTCCAGCAGGCAACTCAACGAAGTCTGGAAAACATCTACAAACAAAACTGCCTTCAGTATTATCACATTTCTGGGTACAGTTATTCCAGCTAGAATTGGAGCACTCATCTATGTCAATGCAAGGTGAGGTTGTTAAGCTGTTGTTAGAAAGTGTATACCCAGATCTACACTGACAATGAAAACTGCCTGCAAAACAATCATTTCAGTCTATTACCAACTGACATGGTGAGGTTGTAAAGCTGTTGTAAAGAAGTCTATGCCCAGGTCTACACTGATAAATGAAAAGTGTCTGCAAAATATCATAATCATTTCAGTCTATTGCAAAAGGTTAAAATAAAATAGGCTGTAGTGAAAACAAATAATCAAGAAAGGATAGTTATGTAAATTTTATTTAGTAAATTATTTGTATACATCATGCAACTAATGAAAACAATATTAAACACCCACACCACTTATCATGAATTAAGAAAATAACTAAAACATTTAAATGACAATTTTTCCCCTTCCACCAAAGGTTTTAAATCAAGCAATGAAAAAGACTTTATAAGTATTGAATAAGAACAGTTTACCTGGTGTGTTAACACAATGATGGCTGCACTGAATGGACATATCCTTGCATTCATCAACATCTAAGCACTGAAATCCTTCATGAAAGAAACCTGCTTGACATGAGCAATTGAAGCCTCCAGGAGTATTAATACAAGTATGCATACATCCAGCATTGTCATGTTCACACTCATCAATGTCTGTGCAGTTCATGCCATCACCAGTAAATCCTTCCCAACATGAACAGGAGAAGCCAGATGGCCCATCCACACAGAGTTGGCTGCAGTTATTCAGATGACTAAAGCTGCAATCTCCCACATTAACACACTTTCCATCTTCTGCCAGTCTGTAGCCCAAATGACAGCCACATATATAGCTACCAACAGTGTTATTGCAAGTCTGTTCACAAACATTAGACATAGAGCATTCATCTACATCAACACAGACTCCATGCTCTGCCAGTCTGTAGCCTAACTGACATCCACATATATAACTACCGACAGTGTTATTGCAAGTCTGTTCACAAACATTGGACATTGTGCATTCATTAATGTCAATGCAGTTCAAGCCATCCACCATGAAACCATCATAACATTCACAAGAAAATGACCCTTCAGTGTTCAAACATCTTTGTTCACAAATGGTGGAATCTTCACATTCATTGACATCAGTACAGGTAATACCATCACCAACAAAACCAATTCTACACTTACAGTCATAGGAACCATACAGATTGAAACAATCCTGAACACAGATATTCTCCTCACTGCATTCATTAAAGTCAGAACAAGTCTCACCATCACGAATGAACCCATCTGAGCATTCACAAATAAACCCCCCTTCTCTGTTCACACATCTATCTGCACAGATCTGACAATCATGAGAACAGTTATTAAGATTTTTGTCAGAACATTCATTAATGTCAACACATGTAACCCCATCTCCTTTGTAACCACGGCGACAATAACAATAAAATCCCCCTTCTGTGTTTTTGCATTCTTGAGAACAATTATTAAGTTCTGGATTCAAACACTCATTAATGTCAGTACAAGTAACCCCATCTCCTGTGTAACCATGGCGACAATAACAATTAAATCCCCCTTCTGTGTTTTTACATTCTTGAGAACAATTATTAAGTTCAGGATTCAAACATTCATTAATGTCAGTACAAGAAAGCCCATCTCCTGTGTAACCATGGCGACAATAACAATTAAAACCCCCTTCTGTGTTTTTACATTCTTGAACACAGTCATTAAGTTCAGTATTCAAACATTCATTAATGTCAGTACAATTAACCCCATCTCCTGTGTAACCTTGGCGACAATAACAATAAAATCCCCCTTTTATGTTTTTGCATTCTTGAGAACAATTATTAAGTTCAGGATTCAAACATTCATTAATGTCAGCACAAGTAAACCCATCTCCTGTGTAACCATGGCGACAATAACAATTAAATCCCCCTTCTGTGTTATTACATTCTTGAGAACAATTATTAAGTTCAGGATTCAAACACTCATTAATGTCAGTACAAGTAACCCCATCTCCTGAATAACCATGGCGACAATTACATGAGTAACCTCCTTCAAAGTTGACACACTGGTGTGAACAGTTATTGGTGATGCTGTTTAGACATTCATCTATGTCATTACAAGAACGAAATCCATGTGACTGATATGAAAAACCATATCCTTTTTCACACTTGGTACAATTATACATCGACTGAATGTTTACACAGTTGTTATAAGGACAATGATATGTGTCTTCATCTAAACACTCATTAATTTCTGAGCAATTAAAACCATCACCGGAATAACCTATAGGGCATATGCAGTTAAACCCTGCCTCAACATTTTTACAATTATATGGACAGATATTCCATAGGCATTCATCAATATCTTCACAAGTGCTCCTCCAATGGTAGCCATTACTGCACCTACTGCAGACATATGATCCAAATGTATTGATGCACTCTCCTGGTGGACAATGATAGTCTGTCTCATTGGTGCATTCATCAATGTCTGTACACTCAAACCCATCACCAATAAATCCATTCTCACACAAACATACAAAGCCACCATTTGTGTTCTTACAGACATAAGGACAATTATGCTGTTGTGTGCGGCATTCATCAATGTCTTGACATTTAGAAGAGAGGGCATCATGCCGATAACCTGGCCAGCAGCTGCTACAGCTGTAGCTGCCATCAGTGTTCACACAGCTGTTAGGTGGGCAAGGAGATCTCCCTCTTTCTAATGAACACTCATCTATGTCAATGCAGTGTTGACCAAAACCACTATAACCACTGAAACATGGACAGGAATATGTCCCCAACTCATTGGAGCAGTTTTGTGGACAAATATTTTGACGTAAACACTCATCTGTGTCTTGACATCTAGATAGGTTTTTATTCCAACTATATCCAGACATACATTGTTCACAGTTGTATCCACCAGCAAAGTTTTCACACTTACCAGGCTCACAGTAATATTGCAATACATTCATGCATTCATCAATGTCAGTACAATTAACTCCATCACCATAGTAGCCAGGTTTACAAGTACAAGCGTATTTAAAGTCATCAACCACTTGACACTGATGTTCACAAGTGTCCAAAAAACAATTTTCTGAAAACAAACATAAAAATTAATAATCTGCAAAAATAATAACAAACATAAAAATGTAAACAATACAGTGAAGAGAATTTTTTTTTTTTTTAAACATGTTAAATTGAATGACTTATAAAACTAAAACACAATTTTAAAAGAATATTTAAATTCTATAATTAATCAATTTCAATCTAAAAAACATGAAATAATTATCAATTAAAAATTAAATTAAACCAAAAATAAACTATTGCTATGTCTCATCATCATACTGCATCAATACAGGCAATGATGGCAGGATAAAGACAAACACAATAATTTAACACAATGACAAAGTCCAGCTATTGAAATTGTATCATTTCTTCTACATAATGTTACATGTAGTTCTTTTCTTGAGCATTTTTACATTTTAGTATTTTAATTGTCTTACCAGTCTGATTGGAGCAGTCATACTGAGAATAATATTGTTGAAGGAGAGATATTACATTTGTAGCTGACGAAAAACAGGGATCATTCGGAAGTATACTGGCAAAACAAATGTAACTCCAATCTAAAAATCTGAAAGTGAAAACCACAGAAAATTACCATGTCACTGGAATTAATTGTACATGTAGAACAGAATGACTGTTTAATGACATCTGAAAACATCATTTTATCAGCAGATGTATTGCTGACTACACAAGGAACATAAAAAAAATAAGGTTTTTAACTGAAAGATAGGTCTAATTTTAAGTGTAAATAATTCTCCATTAAACCACATTTTAAGCCTTTTGTACAGTTTTTATTTCATAACATTTTATTATATTTAAATGGTTGCTATAGTAATAAAAATGAAAGTGTAAATATCAAAGATTTAAAAAATGTGTTTATAAAACATTTTATATCCATAAAAACTAGAATAATTTTTTTATCTTCTCTTCAGTTTACAAACCTGTAATTTATATGTTCAATTGTTTATACGAATAGGCAAATACTGACAATGAACAACCATAAAACGATAAATGATCTTCTTTGAAACAGAAAGTGATACACAGCAGTATTTATAACTATCTAATTTGACAGTAAAGCTGATAAACAATTTAATAACATACATCTTTTACCATATCGTAGATCTTGAAATTAATGTGATCATGATATTAAGGTAATGTGAAAAATGCAAGTCCATGTTATTCACATTAATAATATGATGCATTTATTTCTAACTACAGTGCATATATGATGTCATTCAAACAAAAACATTTAAATACCAATATGTGATAAATGCTCATTATATTTTATTAAAAATTACTATAAAAAACACAAGACAACTTATGACACCAATACATAATAAAAGTTTAATTACAAATGTTTACTAAGCCACAAGTCTTGTATGTTATGTGTTCATTTTTGTCATCAGGAAATAAATCCATGGTCATTTCTGACCCATTTTAGTGTTCTAAATTGAGTGAGTTGATCCCAACAACAACAATGCTTGTGGTCTCAGTTTTAAGGAATTGCATTACTGGCTGATTGCTGCTCAAACGTGTTTTGTTCGAAAACTATTATATCAAAGGGAGGCCACTCGCATTAATTTCATGTCACATTTTACTCTGACCACTTTCGCTCACATGACTTTAGGGATGCGTGGTTTCATGATTTACAATATTTAAAGAAAGCTCACGAATAAAACTAACTTACCTACACTGATGATGTTGCGAGTAACTGTGACTGAAAATAGGAGTGCTAAACAGACGAAGAAGACAAATCTGGATTGACGAGCAAGATATTGAAGGAGATTCAGCAAGAACTGAAAATAAAGTCTTTCAGTGTATTAACAGTCACATGGATAAACCTACAACATGGCAACAAGAAGTGTTTTTTTCTCATAGTAAATGTTGAGCAATAAAAAATTCTTATACTGCTTCCATGCTAAGAAAGTGGGATGTAGCTCAAACGGTAGTGTGTCCGCCTCTGAAACGGTCAGTAGTTGGATCGATCCTCCTCAGTGGACCCATTTGCAGTTTGTCTATTTCCAGTTCCAACCAGTGGTCCACAACTGGTTCATCAAAGGCCATGGTATGTGCTGTCCTGTCTGCAATATGGTGCATATAAGATCTTTTGCTGCTTATCGGAGAAAATAGCCTATGTGGTGGCAGTGGGTTTGCTCTAAATAAATATGTCAAGATGACCATATGACAGACGTCCAGTACCCTATGATAAGATAAAAATAAATGTGCTCTAGGGGTGTTGTTCAATAAAACAAACTTTACTTTGTTTCCATGCTAACAACAAAATTAATGCATTTTTTTTAACAACATAAAATATATATATATATATATATTTTAAAACAAGAGTGATTTGTTTTGTTGGTTAATCAGGTAATCAATCATCCAACCACAAACCAAAAATGATGTAACATTGTTATTTAGTGAAATAAACAATAAAAAAATTAATTTATCTCCGATTTCTGCAAAGTTGCATATGTCAAAATTCTGTCATAAGCTAAGATTAAAAAATGTTTTAACAGTCTCAAAACATATTTTTAAAAGGTCAACATGGCCATCAGTTGGTTAACATACACAACCTATTCTTTAGTTTTGTACTGGAATGAAATAACAATAGGAAATAATAAAAGCTTAAAAGGCATTGATTGATTGATACCTGTACAGAAATTGTTGGTAATGTTATGAAGATTGATAAATTGCTGTGATTCAGTAAGGAAACCACACTTTGAAGTTTCAGATGCCAAACACTGACTAAGAAGTTCAAAGTTTCTGAAAAATAATTATACATAATTATATTATGGAAATAAGCTACTAAAAGTGTATGCATTCAGTGTTCCACTTTCTCGGCAAAAGTGAAGGTATTCAGACCTCCTTGTACAAATGTCAGGGGTATTCATACCTCTAAAGAGGAAACTCAGAGCTTAAATTAACTTGAACTTGACAGATTTAAAAGTAAAATACTAAAAGATGTTTTGATCACAATGTAATTTTTACTGATGGAGTTATAATTGTTAAATAATAACTAATGTGATCAAGGATAACAGACCCAATTATGTTTAATCTGTGGCTGAAACTATATGTTATACGTCCTCAGTAAAAAAGTGGTACGTGTTTAAATACCTCTTGTGACACATTGCCATTACGTGTTCATACTCTTTCCCTCCCTTCTTATTACATGATTTTGAGCATCAGGAGGTACTATACCTCCATTTCTACGTTATGTGGAACACTGATGCACAATTAGCTAGGTTATTAATTAATAACAGAACCATAATAATAAAAAATGTGACTGTTCTAGTAAATCATAAGTGAGTTGTTCAAAGTATGGTTCAGGACACACGGAGTGCATTGTGCATTTGAAAGTGTGGTGTGGGGAGGGAGACTAGTCACAGAGTATGAAAATATTTTTATTTAGCAAAAAAAAAAAACCCAATCTTTAGTGATATTTTAATTAGTTGTCCCCTAAAAAGTGGAGGAGAACATCCATCCACACACAACCCCCCCCAGCTCCATAGTCAGGTTAGAGTATCTCAAACCAAAATTGTAAATCATTGCTAATAGTAGCCGAAACAAGTAAAAGATGTGTGCCCATTAACCATACGAATTTACTATAGCCTAGGATATCTAAGTATTACAATTAAAACTAATTCTTGATTTTCTATAAATATTTTTAGAAGAGAAAAGAGTCAACTATGTTACCATGGTAATCTTATCCATGCTTTAAACAACCAGGGTCAGGTCATAGGTCACATTAGCCAATGTTTACCAGCAATGAAAATGGAGAAGGGCATCAATGTTATTCAAATGCAAACAATTTGCAAAAAGTGGTTCATAAATGTTATTTGATTCAATATATTTCAATGGAATGTTACTATAAATGGTAAAAATGAGCAGAACCATCTTGAACACGGTCATCATGATCAGTATTAACACATAATGGTTTGTTTATCAGTACTTTCTAAACAGAGTTATTACAATGTGAAAAACCATGATGTTTCACCTAGCAATATTTACTTCAAACTTTGAAGCCATGGTTTTCAATTTTGGTGTTTCACAAATCTGGGTCATAAAATGTCCATAATTTTCTTAATATACAGAATATCTTTAGATGGTTTGCAGTTTTAAAAAAGCTAACATCAATGGCTTTCAAGAAATTAATAGATCTCCATTTTTTACATTTTCACCAAGCATCCACTTTAATGAGAAGATAAGTTTGGCTTACCTACATCCATTTATTACCATCTGTAAAACAATTGTTGTATCATTCAAGTCAAAAGGCTCGATTGTTCTATTGAAGCTATGCTCTGTGATACAGTTTGATATATTTGGACACAAAGTTAGGGCTGATGAAATTTTTGCGATAAATTCTGGATCTGAAAATCAGAGATAGACATGATTGTACTTAAAATGTTCCATCACAAATTTAATACAAAACAAATGAAACAACTTTAAATAAACTAACTCATGTCTGTGGAAGATAACAGGAATGTTGAAAGTGGATCTGAAATTTAATACTAAAAGCATTGGTGGGTTTAAGGGAGGGTGCCACATCCTTCTATTGCCATATATTTATTCTTTTTTTTTTTTTAACGCACTTTTTTCATAAAAATTGTCATCTCTACAATAAAGGGACGGATATACAATTTTGCCAAATTAAGTAATAACGTTTTTAAAATTTGATGTCCCATAAAATGTAATTATAATGGGGAAAACATCAGTTTGTCATTTGAGATTGATTTTACTGTTTTCTATCACAGTTAAAATGCATAGCCAGAGGCAGATAAAGATGGGCTCTGTACCACACATAAACCCACCTCCATCCCTGAACCTGCTTATGTTTGAGCATTACCTCTCAGAAAACATAGTAAAATAACAAAATTAACATGTTTAGTGTCTGTGTTTGAGACACTGAACATGTCAGCTCTTTTCAGCTCAATATTTGGTCAGTATTTCAGCATGTGTTTATTCAGCAAGCTTCATTTTGTTTTGGACTGTCATGCTTGAAATGTTGAATTTATTATGAATATAATATAAATGTATAGGTACAAAAATATTGTCTAGTATCAAAAATAGACAGATTATGAATTATATCAAGGTTTTAAGACAATCAACACAAAGAAAATTTTGGACCAAGATATTTTTCCAATTTTAACATGAATCCACCTTTTTTAAGCGTCTAGTTTTGACAGGTTCCAAGGTATATAAATACCAGTAGGCAAAACTGAGGGTTTGTTCTCTTGAATTACCCTTCAAAACAGTGATGTTACTAGGTGTTCATAAAAAAAATAAGCATATCCTGCACCACTAGTGGCACCCATTGTAAGAACAGCCTTTAGCCCTTAAATTTGGTGAAAGTCCTAAACAATCTCTATAAAAATCATCTCCAGCAGTTTAAACTATATATTAGACATACTGATACGAAATATTTCTATTTTCACCTTTGACTGACTCCCAATAGCTGATATTTCCTTTTGTGTTGGGATGTCTTACTGGCATCACATTATCTTCATATCTATTAATTGTACTCACCAAATGGAGTTTCCTCTGATCCTGATTGACTATTCAATGCCTGCCCTGTCACAGAACACACCATAATCCACAAATTGATGACCACAATGCCTACTGCCATCTTCCCAGTGGTCTGAAATTATATAAAATTTTAAATTATTGTAATTATTAAGTAACATTTAAGTTACAGTGCCACCCAACCTAACAGAGTAATGTTTCGAACCTATTTCCCTCCATATACGCCTTCCAGGGAATAAAAGTTAGATATTAAATATCAAAATAAAATAATACAGTAATAACCAACCCTGGTTTAGGGTTATTACTCTTAGGATTAGGGTAAGTTTTAGTGTTAGGGTTAGTTTTCAGGCACGGATACAGTATTTCTGAAAGTGGTTAGGCTTAGATGTAATGAGTGAATAGGCTGAGGACATGGGCATAAATCTGGGGGGGGACACCCCCCCATTTTTTGTCAGGTGGGGACGCCTAAATAATTATCCCCCCCCCCACTTTTTGCTTAGAAAAACTGAAAATGTCAGTGAAATTAAAATTAAAATG
>JAULBS010095667.1:0-16760 GCA_032355785.1 Symmetromphalus regularis | reverse complement strand
GAGCCTTGCGGAGCACTCACTCTGGGTTGGAGCCGATATTGAGATTAAAAATCCCATGCCTCGACTGAGATTTGATCCCAGTACCTACCAGCCATTTGAAGAAGCACTTCATCCCCAATACCCACGATTAGGTTAGGTTTAGGTTGGTGGTTGTATTTATTTTTGTGCTTATATCCAATTAAGGTTCAATCACGCTGTCCTGGGCACATAGCTTCCTATGATGTCTGTCCAGGACAGAGGTTAGTGTTAGTAGGAGAGACGAAACCCGCTGCCGCCACAATAATGCGGCTACTCTTATCTATAAACAGCAAGGGATCTTTTATATGCACTATCCCACAGACAGAATAGCACATACCACGGCTTTTGTTAAATCAGTTGTGGGCTATAGTTTGGTGTAAGTGCTATACACCTACCCACTGAGCCTTGCGGAGCACTCACTCTGGGTTGGAGCCGATACAGTGATTAAAAATCCCCTGCCTCGACTGAGATCTGATCTCAGTACCTACCAGCCTCGAGTCCGATAGCTTAACCACTGTGCCAGGGAGGCCGGTTTTAACAACAAACAGAAAGGGATCTTTTATATGCACTATCCCACAGACAGGATAGCACAAACCACATTCTTTGATAAGTCAATTATTGGATAACTGGTCAGTGTAAGTGGCATACACCTACCCACTAAGCCTTGAGAAGCACTGATTCATGCATTGACTTAGATTTTATCACAGTACCTACCAGCAATGAATCCAAGTGTTATCACTACATCATCGGGACTTGTAGTTTAACTAAGCTTACTAACAAATACTTTACATACATGTATAAACATACCATGACATTGATTAGGTTCACATGTACTTAATGTTTTGGAAAAGCAAATGGAATTTGTGTTAGTTAATAGTCAGAATTAGGTTTTAACCACTGCAACATCAACATACCATTATTTTCATGCTTTCCTAACAAGCAGCACTTTGCATAGCTAGGTGAACACGCAAGGAAATTACAAATCATTACTCATTGCATCTTTCAGTACAAGTGAGGGTATTGAACTTAAAGTCTCTTTACGCTACTTGGAACATGAATTTTTTTCCATTGCTTTAGTTTGCATGAACTTAGGCGAAAATGACTAGTTTTGGAAATAACAAAAATGTCGTATGTTCCAAATTTTTTCATTACTTTGTTCAATAATAATGTAAAAAAAATTCCCTTTCAACATAGTGTAAAACTCGATTATATCTGACAATGGCACACGAGATCATTACAAAGTGAGGTAACTCACATTCCAAAAATCTTGGTCATTTCCGGTAATATTCGTATCTTGTTCATTGTTTTTGTTTTAATAAATAATAACAGTGTACCATAAAAATACATTATACAAATAATTACCTAACATCCCCATTCTATGTAGATTTGTCTGACGTCTGCAAAATGGCAGTCAAATTAACGCTGGGTCGAAATGCCCAAACAATACTTTTGACTGCTGTTTAAACAATACAGAACCAATGGACACATCAATCCAGAGAAAAAAGAGGATATTTTTTTTATTTCGAAAAATATCAACGTTAATGAGGTAAGTTATATATTTTCGTTTTCATTCATCAAAAACCATGTTCCAAGTAGCGTAAACAGACTATAGTCAGTAAAGCGTTTGCCTAAGGAAAATGTTACTTGTGTTACGTCTCACTGAGAAAGTATTGTTTGTTTAACAACACCCCAGCACATTGTTTATTCAGCAGTTATTAGATGTCAAACGTGGTATTTTGTGACTGATGGTCTTTTTAGAGGAAACCCACTCCTGCTACATATGGTACTCTTTCTGTTTAGCAGCAAGGGGTCTTTTATATGCAATTTCCCACAGACAGGACAACACATACCATAGCTTTAGATAAACCAGCTGTGGACTACTGGTCGGAGTAACTGGCTTATACTTACCCACTGAGCCTTTGCGGAATACTCATCCTGTGTTGAAGCCGGAATCAAGATTAAAAACACCATGCCTCGGCTGAGATTTGATCCCAGTACCTACCTGCTGTGAGACCGGCAGCTTAACCAATGTGGCACTTTGATATCAACCAATATATATCGTAATTTACTGGTAATAATAAAGAAAGGATTGCTTGTTTAACAATATCCCAGCACACTGTTTTTATTCAGCAGCTGTTAGGTATTGCCACTCATGGTCTATAGAGGAAACCCACTACTGTCACATAGGCTACTCTTTCTGGTTAGCAGCAACGCATTCACAGACAGCACAGCACATACCACAGCCTTTGATAAACCAGTTGTGGACTACTAGTTGGTGCATAGGACTCACTCTGGGTTGGAGCTAGGATCGAGATTAAAAATCTCAAGCCTCATCTGAGATTTGATCTCAGTACCTTCTAGCCATAAGTCTGTCATCTTAAACACTGTGCAACCACAGCCAAATGTTTGCCTAAGGTATTTTAGTTAATAAGACTGAACACCCTCAGTGGACTCATTCTCCAATTCTGAATTTATCCCATCCCAACAAGTGAACCACAATTGGTATCATCAAAGGCTGTATGTTCCGTCCTGTCTGTAGCACACTGCATGCCTTTAAGAAAAAACTGAGTATTAAAAAAACCTCATTGTTTTGAAGTAATGTAATTATCTGAACTAACACAACTTGCATGTAAAAGCTTGCTCTTGATTTGTTCTGATCCATTAGTTATCTTCATTCAAAACAAACTGTCATTTCATCCATTACAGGTAGCCTGTATGCCAAACTTAGGAAATGCAATTACTTTGATGAAAAGGTCCTTTGTGGCAGTTATGTTGGAAACATTGAAAAAGCAAAATAAAATTGGGATGACTTGGTGCAATCACTTAGTTAACCTCAAACACACAACTATACTCAACCAAAAAAGAAAGTATGCATGTAATCAATAATCATTTATTTGATAAACCAGACGCCATACATGACAGGAATTCTGTAATTAACTAACCACACCATTTAGGAGAAGGTGTGTGTGTGTGTGTGCAGTAATATCATGAGTAGTGCACATGTTTGCTGCCAATGGACCATTACTTTGACCACCCCATGAAACAAAAATATTTCAACATGCATACTTTCTTTTTTGGTTGAGTATACATGTACATGAGTTCATTTTTGTTTCTTTCTTTCATTCTTTAACAATACCACTAGAGACAATTGATTTGTTAATCATCGGCTATTGGACGTCAAACATTCAGCAATTCTGATATGTAGTCAATTGCGAGTAAGCCATTAACAGGTTTTGAACCACTGTATTCAAATTGAGAGTCCGATGTCCTAGTACATGAGTACAGTGAACTAAGGTTTTTCCATTGCAACTTTATATTAGGTTACAGACAACAAAATAAGTAGTGGACCCATTTGCAGTTTGAGCTATTTTCTGTTCCAACCAGTGGTCCACAACTGGTTCATCAAAGGCTGTGGTATGTGCTATCCTGTCTGTGGGAAAGTGCATATAAAAAATCCCTTGCTGCTTATTGGAAAGAGTAGCCCAAGTGGCAGCAGCAGGTTTCTTCTAAAGACATATGTCAGAATGACCATATGTATAATGTCCAATAGCCAATTATAAGATAAAAATCAATGTGCTCTAGAGGCGTTGTTAAATAAAAGAAGTTTTACTTTTTATAAAATAATTAGCTATAATCTCCTCTTGACCTATAGTTAATATTTTTGTTTGTTCATTTATTGAAAAGGAAAAAATAATGTCTTTGAGAAGACTGTTATGTCTTAGAATCTGGACAGAAACAGAACTTAGCTAATTATCACACTTAAATTAATTTTTATCCATCACAAAAAAGAAAAAGGAAAGAAAAATAGATACAACAATGGCCATAGCTTGAAGTAAGGCTGGAGGTTCATAATTTTTCAATATTTTTTATTATAAAGTAACTTTTAACTTGCAGTTTTTAATCCTACTGCCAATGTTCAAGCACACTGTCCTGGATACAAGCTCAGCTTCTGGTGCTGTCTGTCCAGGATAATGTTAATGTGGCTATAAATGTTGATAAACAGCAAGGGGTCTTTTTCATCTACAGTCAGGATTAACTTGAACTACAGCTTTTATTGAACAAAATGTGAACAACTGGTTTGGTTCAAATGGTCTACACTTATACACTCACTTTGGGTTGGAGTTGATACAGAGATTGGTTGGTTGGTTGGTTGGTTGTATTTATTTTCATTCTTATATCCAATTAAGGTTTAAGCATGTTATGCTGGGCACACAGCTGAGCTTCCAGTGTTCTCTGTCCAGGATAGAAGTTAGTGTTAGTAAGAGATATGAAATCCACTCCCACCACACTAATGTGGCTACCATTATCGATAAGCAGCAAAGGATCTTTTATATGCATTATCCCACAGACCAGATAACACATACAATGGCCTTTGATAAACCAGTTGTGGACCACTGGTTGGTGTAAGTAGTATACACCTACACGCTGAGTCACTCTGGGATACAGAGATTAAAAATGCTATGCTTTAACTGAGATTCAATCTCAGTACCTAGTAGCCTCGAGTCCTATGTTGCAACCACTAGGCTCTACATCTTAGCCTGCATCTTCAGCACTCAAGAATATCCCACTCATTGTAATTCAGTGAAAATCTTCAATTTCTTCAAATGAATTACTGCAGAAGACGCAGACACAGACAATGTTATCAGAGAGCTTACGTCTGCACCTGCAGTCTTCCAGAACCTCCAGCCAACCTGCCAAACTTCTTTGACAGTGATTACAAGCATCCGTTTACTGGTTTCATAAATAATCCATTCTCTCATCAATAACAACTTCTTCTTAAATGGATCAAGATATTCACATTGAATAATGCATGCAGGTTATATTTCTTTCTACCACCAAGAGATCCCACATCGCCTAATGCCCTCATTTGAATATGCCCTCAAACAATTTTGTGATCACTTGTTTTATGTTAAGTAAGAAACAACCTGAATATTTCTGTCTATGGATAGACATTGGCCATTATTATTGTAATGCAGTTTTGTCATATGAGAGGAATAAAGAGGTACTCTTAGAGAAGAAATAAAACAGTCTGTCCATTTGTATGTCTGTCACAACTCTTCGAGATGTTAATCATTATTATTCTAACATTAGTGCTGCCATCCAAGAATAAAGAATACTGGAATAAAGATATGTTAAAGTGTCACACCAAAATGCATGCAGTTCAGTGCAATTACTATGTCAGAAAACATGCTAAAAATTGCACCATTCAGTGCAATTACTGTGTCAGAAAACATGCTAAAAATTGCATCATAATATCAATAATATGTGGTTTTCAACAAACTCTTAGTTACAATGTGTTAAAAAATAACTATAGGTTATCTACAAAAAAATTGAGTTATGCAACCTTAAACCTTCCCTCTGTTAGATTTCACTGCTTCATTCATAAGGCACCCTCATGCCCAATACTTCCAGGTTTTCACTAGCTATAGCAAAAATTAATAAAGACTAGGTGAATGAAATACTAAAAATTAAAATGTCAAAGTACATGTATGTTAAAATTATTTTTTAATTCTTATGGGCAGTACTGTATTTTATATCCATTTTTAAAGGCAAAACTCTTTCCTTATGGACTATATTAAGCTGCTACATATAACAATGTCAAGGCCAATAGTGTTGTTGTGGCTTAAGGCTCTTGGAGAATGAAGTTGTCTGCTCATGTGTACCAACATCCTCACAATGTCAGGGGCCATTTGAACCCCTGACAAACATAGCTCATAAAAACACGGGCTGCTTACTGCGCTATCTATATGATAACAGTTTTGGTGATATTATACTTAAAATATTATTCAATCAGATCGCTCGTTTTATAAGCCAAATCAGCAACTGTTATGATCTTGTGGAAAATTCCCCAACCCCTCGTGAACTTGCTTTTTCACTGTGAAACTATCTTTGAATATAAAGCGCCTGTTCTTCTTTGGTAACAATTCCTTACAATTACTGTAATTATTTTGCATTACCTTTTATTTGGTATTATGGTACCTTTGAAAGTGACGTACTTCCAAACTGATAACACCTGTACTCCCGTTCATTTTTACCTGTCTTCTGTGAACCATTATTTACATCAATAAGGTGAAGGCCGAGGCATTGAAAATCGAATTGTGATTAGATGCTTCAAAATCGTCTCCTGCTACGACGCTCAGCCCAGGATTTTATCAACTATGTTTATCAAACGGATTTGGAATGACCGGGGTGACCCCTGACATTGTGAAGATGGTGTACCACAAGTCTGTCACAATTATGTCCTGTACCACTATCTTTGCTCTATCATGTCCTTTATAAGACTATGTTGGTCCTACAACCTGTATTTCTCTTTCATTAACATTTTTCACCAGAGAGTAACACTGTGACTGAGATTCTACTCTGCATTGGTAGGACATCGAACTCTCAAGCTGAAGATTGTGGTTCAAAACCCAATGGAGGCTGGCTCACACTTGAAAACGTGTCAAAATTTCAAAATATTCACCATCCAAACACTGATGATTAATAAATCAATGTGTTCTAGTGAGGTCATTAAAAAAGTAAAGTTTGTTTTATTTAACGATGCCTCTAGAGCACATTGATTTTTATCTTATCATCGGCTATTGGGCATCATACATATGGTCATTCAGACATATATATTTAGAGGAAACCTGCTGCAGCCACGTAGGCTACTCCTTATGATAAGCAGCAAGGGACCTTTTATAAGCACCTTCCCACATACAGGACAGCACATACCACGACCTTTGATAAACCAGTTGTGGACCACTGGCTGGAACAGAAAATAGCACAAATTGAAAATGGTTCCACTGAAAAGGATCGATGCGACGACCGACCGGTTCACAGGCAGAATCGTTACTGTTTGAGCTAGATCCTGTTCCTAATACTAATAAAGTCTAATACTAATAAAGTCTAATACTAATAAAGTCTAATACTAATAAAGTCATATTGTTAACATTAAAGATTATAGACATCACAGAATGGAGTTTTACTCCAAAATAAATGATAAAAATGAAGATCTTAATATTAGAGATACGCTTTATAAAATTCTCACTGTTACAGCGGCCCCAGTGGTATAGTGGTTAAGCTGTCAGACTCATGGCTCGTAGATACTGGGATCAAATCTCAGTGGAGGCTTGGGTTTTGTAATGTTATTACCGGCTCCAACCCAAAGTGAGTGCTCCGCAAGGCTTATTGGGTAGGTATGTTACTTGCAGTCACCACTGGTCTACAACTTTTTATCAGATGCTGTGGTATGCACACTCCCTTGCTGCTAATCGGAAAGTAAAGTAAAGTTTGTTTTATTTAACGATGGCTCTAGAACACATTGATTTATATTTTATCATCGGTTATTGGACGTCAATCATATGGTCATTCTGACATATGTATTTAGAGGAAAACTGCTGCCGCAACATAGGCTACTCTTTCTGATAAACAGCAAAGTCTTTTATATGCACCGTCCCATAGACAGGACAGCACATATCACGGCCTTTGATGAACCAGTTGTGGACCACTGACTGGAATGGAAAATAGCTAACCGGAAAGAGTAGCCTATGTCATGGTAGTGGGTTTTTTCTGAAGACCATGAGTCACAAAAACCTATGTCTGATGAGGCCCACTAGCTGCTGAATAAACAATGTACTGTGGTGTTGTTAAATAACTAATTCTTTCCTTTCTCACTGTTACACATATAGTACACCTTACTGAATTTTCACTGGCCCTGGTGGCATAATGGTTAAGCTGTCCGATTCATTGCTTGTAGGTACTGGGATCAAATCTCATTTGACGCACAGGATTTTTATTCTCGATAGTGGCTCCAGAACAGAGTAACTGCTCCGCAACGCTCAATTACGCTGACCAGTAGTCCAGAACTAGTTTCTCGAAGGCCATAGTATGTGCTATCCTGTCTGTGGGAAAGTGCATGTAAAAGATCCCTTGTTGCTAATTGGAAAGAGTATTCCATGTTGCAGTAGGTTTTCTCTAAAGACACATCCTCTACAGAGTCACAAAACACCCTATGTCCGATACCTAATAGCCGCTGACTAAATGATGAGCGGGGGTGCTGTTAAACAGAGTACCTTTAGTGAATTGTGACTGATTGCTGGTAGCATTGTAAAGGAATCTCATAAATACCTGAAGAGGCACTGCTGCAGGAGTTGAAATGTCTTGTCAGATGGCCACCGTAATTACTGTCTTTGTTGGCCTTGTGATATGGAGAACACATCAAAGCACAACGGGAGATATAACATTTCTTCATCATGTATGACAGCCAATGCATTAGTGTTGTCATTAAATTTGACCCCTGCAGTTGACAGTCTAAATTGAATCATAACTTAATTCACAAGTTCAGATCAGAACAGTTTGCTGGTTATAGACAGTGTAAGACTGTCATCACCATTAAAGTATCCATTGCTCACCTGAAAATCATAACAAATGAGAACATTTCAAATAAAGGAGAGCAATTTTGCCAGTTTTGAAAAACAATTGCCTCTGCTTTTTAAGACAAATGTAAGGCGAGTGTGAGCAGTATCTTCTGTAATGGAGAGTGTGTCAGTTATAAAGTTAGCTGCACTATCTCTCAATCAGCAGCATGGTGTCCTAATATATTTTATGCAATATGCACGAAGTAAATATCTTGTGATAGCTCAAACTTACTTTTTCAGACAAGTGTAATGGAGAGTCTGTCAGAGTTATAGTTAGCTGCACTATCTCTCAACCATCAGCATGGTGTCCTAATATATACTATACAGTATGCATGAAGTGAATATCATGTGACAGCTCAAAGTTACTTTTTCAGACAAGTGTGAGGCGAGTGTGAGCTATATCTCCTGTAATGGAAAGTGTGTCAGTTATAAAGTTAGCTGCACTATCTCTCAATCAGCAGCATGGTTTCCTAATATATTCTATACAGTATGCATTAAGTGAATATCTTGTGACAGCTCAAACTTTTTCAGACAAGTGTGAGGCGATTTTGAGCTGTATCTCCTGTAATGGAGAGTGTTTGAGAGTTATAAAGTTAGCTGCACTATCTCTCAACCAGCAGCATGGAGTCCTAATATATATATACTATACAGTATGCATGAAGTGAATATCTTGTGACAGCGCAAACTTACTTTTTCAGACAAGTGTGAGGCGAGTTTGAGCTATATCTCCTGTAATGGAGAGTGAGAGTTATAAAGTTAGCTGCACTATCTCTCAACCAGCAGCATGGTGTCCTAATATATTTTATGCAATATGCACGCAGTGAATATCTTGTGATAGCAGGCCTTTCCCCAGGATTTTTTTAAGGCGCTTACATACACTATCTGTTAATATTTAGCTAATCATGCAACCCATGTTATGATCAATTCCAGGGTCCCCTATTCAATAGCATAATGTACTCCACCCTTCCTAAGGAGTGAATAGCTTTGTCTGACCAAGTTACTGACAAGTTGAAGAGCTCCCTTTTCTAGGTGCTTCAAATTAAGCCGACATGGTGCTACAATGAAAGAACTTAGCAAATATTAAGGCGCTTACTTAGCAAGCTAAGGGAGCAAGGCCCGTAGCGCCTTATGGCTCTGGGGAAAGCTCTGGTGACAGCTCAAACTTACTTTTTCAGACAAGTGTGAGGCGAGTGTGAGTAGCATCTTCCTTCTGTAATGGAGAGTGTGTCAGTTATAAAGTTAGCTGCACTATCTCTCATTCGGCAGCATGGTGTCCTAATATATTCTATACAATATGCATGAAGTGATTATCTTGTGACAGCTTAAACTTACTTTTTCAAACAAGTGTGAGATGAGTTTGAGCTGTATCTCCTGTAATGGAGAGTGTTTGAGAGTTATAAAGTTAGCTGCACTATCTCTCAACCAGCAGCATGGTGTCCTAATATATACTATACAATATGCACGAAGTGATTATCTTGTGACAGCTTAAACTTCCTTTTTCAGACAAGTGTGAGGCGAGTGTGAGCTGTATCTCCTGTAATGGAGAGTGTTTGAGAGTTATAAAGTTAGCTGCACTATCTCTCAACCAGCATCATGGTGTCCTAATATATACTATACAGTATGCATGAAGTGAATATCATGTGACAGCTCAAATTTATGTATCACTTCCTTTGATATATACTAGCCTTCAAACATTGGATTTTTTTTACTTTGTGAATCCTTTTATATGCACGTGAATGTGACAGAAACACTAGTTGACTTGAAATACTATATTCTTTGACCTATATACTAGCCTTAGAACACGGGTCGTTTTACTTCAGAAATTATATACTTTTGAATATGACATAAACACTAATTAACTTACATGTACTACATCCTTTGGTATTATATGACTTTGAATTGAATTGAACTTTGTATTAGCAGCATGAAATCTTGTATGTACTTGAATATGACACATCTCAAGCAAATGTGTACTTGTATGAACTATGTCTGTTGATAATAATCAGACTTGATTGTTATGTAACCGTAGTAACACTAGATGTGTTAGCAGCATGGAGAGTTAAATTATTTGTATGCACTAGAATGTCACACATACACGCACACACACACACACACACACAGACAGACACACACACACATAAAGCACACAGACACACGCAAACACACACACACACACACTCTCAAACACACACACACACAAACACACATTCTGTCACACAGACACACACATAAAACACATACACATAGAATAAACACACACATACACACACATTTACATACACACACATTTACACATAAAACACACACACACATATACACACACACTTAAAACACACACACATATACAAAACACACACACACATAAACATGCACATTATAATGAAAACATGCATGGAACATTTGTAACATACTCCTGATCAACATCAATAAGAACTTTTATGTATCCTGTGCCATTCCTGTAGTGTGGTACTTAATTCTTCAAAGTTTTAAATCTCGTTGATAATACCTGATAAGGCACCACAATTGTTTGATGGCGGGATCCCACACTTGTTTGATGGTATGGTCCCACACTTGTTTGATGGTGAGGTCCCACACTTGTTTGATAGCAGGGTCCACACTTGTTTGATGGTAGGGTCCACACTTGTTTGATGGCAGGGTCCACACTTGTTAGATGGCAGGGTCCACACTTGTTTGATAGCAGGGTCCACACTTGTTTGATGGCAGGGTCCACACTTGTTTGATGGCAGGGTCCACACTTGTTTGATGGCAGGGTCCACACTTGTTTGATGGCAGGGTTCACACTTGTTTGATGGCAGAGTTCACACTTGTTTGATGGTGAGGTCCTATACTTGTTTGATGGTGAGATCCCACACTTGTTTGATGGCAGGGTCCTACACTTGTTTGATGGCAGGGTCCACACTTGTTTGATGGTGAGGTCCCATACTTGTTTGATGGTGAAGTCCCATACTTGTTTGATGGTCAGGTCCCACACTTATTTGATGGCGGTTTCCCAAACTTGTTTGATGGCGGGGTCCCACACTTGTTCGATGGCGGGGTCCCACACTTGTTTGATGGCGGGGTCTCACACTTGTTTGATGGTATGGTCCCACACTTGTTTTATGGTGAGAAGGTATGCACTCTGCTGACCGTGTTGTGTCCAGTTATTTTGAGATGTATATTGTGTTTTATTTGATACTTATTGATATTTCAACTGAAATATTCCGTGCTTATTTTGAACAGTATCTAACATTTCTCCATTTCAGTCCTCCATGAACTGCTATTAAACAGATGCTCATAAAGTCCACCTGTTCCAGTGTTGATAGTAACACTTGGCTGCCCATCATCACTAATCACATGTGTATTGTGCTTTATTTTAAGTTGTTTTGTCACTATCATTGTTCTCATACTATTTGGATTAGGGTCTGATACCGGAGACCTATTGTCACTAACATAATTCTCACGCTGTGTATGTTATAGTCTGTCTGTGTATGTTATAGTCTGTCTATGTATGTTATGGTCTGGCTGTGTATGTTACGGTCTGATGCTGAAGATAATTTTATGTCTGCTACTCATGAAGGTTTGCTCATTTGACGACATCTTCTCAGGAGTGGGAATGATCTGCAGATCTGTGGAAATCCACAATTTTGGGGACCAAAGTGGTCACTTCTGAGATCAGTGTAAATCCGAGGAGTTTTTTTCTATGGGAGGGAGGGGTGGGTGGGTGAGGTGTGTGTTTGCAAATTTGTAATTAGTTCACTAATTTAATTTCATTGATATAACACATTTTTGCTGTGGTTTCACGAGAAGGTTCTCAAGCAATCGCAATATTGAGATAAAAAATGCCATAACTCTACTGAGATTTGATCCCAGGACCTACCATCCAAGAGTTATCATACTATACTACTAGGACTGGTTTATTGTCTTTAAAGGCTTAAATAGTCTACAAACTTCTATCTGAATGCAGGAACGGGATCTAGCTCAAATGGTAGTGTGTCTGCCTGTGAACTGGACGATCATCGGATCAATCCTTCTCAGTGGACCCATTTGCAGTTTGGGCTATTTTCTGTTCCAGCCAATGGTCCACAACTGGTTCATCAAAGGCCGTGGTATGTGCTGTCCTCTGTGGAATGGTGCATATAAAAGATCCTTTGCAGCTTATCAGAAGGAGTAGTCTATGTGGTGGCAGCTGGTTTCCTCTAAAGACACATGTCAGAATGACCATATGATTGACGTTTAATAGCCGATGATAAGATAAAAATCAGTGTGTTCTAGAGGTGTCGTTAAACAAAACAAACTTTACTTTAACTTTTTTTCTAACTGGATGCAATATGAGCAGTACTTATTGCCCACTGTATAAAGTGATCTACATCACTCAGGCCTGCGGAATTGCACTCAACCACTCGCCCAAATTGGTGAAAAACCCTCACGGGCGAATCATCATCAAAACCCACTAACCCGTCAGGTGACTTGTGATCTTTGAGTTATGTGATGTCAACTTATGAATTCATAAAAAGTTCATAAACCATGCGATGTCATCTGATCTTTAATGCAAAGTCGTTGCCATTTTAACTTTGCTAACATCCCGAAAATGAAGCCAAGTTCAGAAAACCCCGCTTTCTTTATGTCTATTTATTGATATTATCCGGGCCAGATCTTCTTCGCGTTATTTCTCTTTGTGCATGTCATCTGCTATGTTGTCCCTACTCTGCGGTGCCTGAATATAAAACTGTGTTGATAATTGGTTTGTTTCATATTTAACAAATGAAAGTGGTCGTAGGATTTTAATAAAATATCGGGCTAGTTATAATAACTACGGGCTAGTGGATTTTTTTATTTACTAGCCTGGCTGGCTAATAATAAAAATTTGTATTCCACAGGCCTTATCACTGGTGTTGCAAAATTATTTCTAAATATGCATGCGATTCACCGATACGTTTCTATACATTGACCTGAGGTATGAGAATTTTCCGTCACTGATAAAGTGCTAGACGATCCAGCCTAACAGGCAAAAAAAATTAAAATAAAGATAGGTGAACAAAAATGTCTTTTCTTTAACAACATTTTTATGTTACAGATATTTTTTATTACTTAAATTTCAAAGTTGGATAAATTTGCTGAATCGGCATATCGGAGACTAGACCTGCTTCTTTGTGAACGCTTGGCACAATTCTGTGATAAGTTGAGTGGTGTGATACCATTTTGATAGATGTGTCAGATTTGGGGAAATCCATCAGGTCTTAGTTCCAACTACTGGTTATTTACTACAGGCTAGAGAAGATTATCATTTTTTATTACTATAATAACATTTTATCATGTTTCTAGCTTCTCTTATAAGTCCCATTTGTATTGCTATGCAAAAAAAAAAAAAGAAGAGAAAAAAGCAGGTAAGTCTTAGGATTTTCCTTTCCAGTTTTGATGTGAAAAATCCTGTTTATACTTATACTAAGTTATAGAGATACCCACTAATACCTGCTAAAAGTGCTGACCTTTCAAGAAAAGTAAAAAGTAGTGTTTGTTTTATTTAATGACGTCTCTAGTACATTGATTTTTATCTTATGATCGGCTATTGGACGTCAATCATATGGTCATTCTGACAAATTTATTTAGAGTAAATCTGCTGCCGCCACATAGGCTACTCTTTCCGATAAGCAGCAAAGGTGTCTTTTAAATACATTGTCCCACAGACAGGACAGCACATACCACAGCCTTTGATGAACCATTTGTGGACCACTAGTTGGAATTGAAAATAACCCAAACTGCAAATGGGTCCACTAAGAAGGATCGATCCGACGACTGACCGTTTCACCTTTCAAGAAGACGCAAAAACATTTTCAGCAAAACCTGTAATAAAAAAAAAACATTTACATTTGATGGTGTGCCTCTAGTGTTTTCTGATCTCTGTGTCACCCAAAGCAATTGTTTTACATGTCCCAATCCTTTGCGAGGATGGCCACAGGCTGCTGCTTTCCCAACAACAAATATCACCCCTTTGGCTTCTGATTAAATAATGTTCTATGTTGTTATTAAACATTTCTTTCTTAAAAGGAAAGGATTGTTTTGTTTAATGACATTCTAGCACATTGCTTTTTTATTCAGCGGCAATTAGGTGTTAGACATTTAGCATTTTGCTTCTCGTTGTTTTTAAAGGAAACCCACCATGGCCTTTGATAAACCCACCACTGCCACATAGGCTACTCTTTCTGGTTAGCAGCAAGGGATATCTTATATGCATTTTCCCACCATGGCCTTTGATAAACCCACCATTGCCACATAGGCTACTCTTTCTGGTTAGCAGCAAAGGATATCGTGTATACATTTCCCCACCATGGCCTTTGATAAACCCACCAGTGCCACATAGGCTACTCTTTCTGGTTAGCAGCAAGGAATATCTTATATGCATTTTCTCACTATGGCCTTTGATAAACCAGTTATGGACCACTGGTCCGTGAGCTTAAATGGGATAGAGTTGGTATTGATATTAAAAATCTGTGCCTCAATTGAGATTTGATCCCAGTATCTATTATCCAAGAATCCGACAGCTTACCCACTGCGCCACCGGGTTTGGTTTCTTTTTTATTTATTACTCGAAGACTTGATGCATATATAAGTGTACACTAGTTTATGAAGCTGAGCATGTTTACTTGTTGGCATTCCGTCTTTCTCTAGTTACTATTGTATAGTAAAGGATTATCATTTGGCTAGTGTCCAATTCACTGCCAGGCTTGAGGCAGACTAATTAGCAAACTCCTTATCACTGATTACATGCCCTATATATGTAATTAGCACCGTACGAGGTCGAAATACAATGATGGTTTGTCGCACATTTCTCATTTACCATGCATGACCTGAAACAGGTTTTCTTTTTTTTAAGTTGTGTTCATGCTTAAATTCACGTATCCCTGAAATACATTGCAGCCACAGACACAGGGTCTTGAAGTTAACATTTTCACCTAGGACCACTCTGAGATTAAATAACATACATTTTAGGAACACACACTTTGACTGATAAAAATTAATCTTCATTATTTATATTTACGGTATTGTGTACACATTGTTAACATGTATGTATTTGCAAACATCTGGGTGAGAAAATATCAAATGAGAAGAATGGTTTTGATGATTTTCGCATTCTCCTTGATAAAATGACGTTTCTAAATGAGAGATATCTTCACTTCCAACCAGTGATCCACAGCCTGTTCATAAAAGGTCATGGTATGTGCTGTCCTGTCTGTTGGAAAGTGCATTTAAAAGACTCCTAGCTACTTACCAAAAAGAGTAGCCTATGTGGCAGATGCAGGTTTCCTCTAAAGGAATATGTCAGAATGACCATAATTATGTTTGACGTCCAACAGCTGATGATAAGATAACAATTAATGTGCTGTAGAGGTGTCGTCAAATAAAACAAACTTTATTTTACTTTACTAAAGGAGAGCTGGGGAATACTCACCTCTTTCCATTTTCAGGCAAGGGCAAGCAGTAACTCACCTGAAATGGAGGATACTGACCATATGCTTGACCAATGGTTAAAATAACATGCTGGTGTTTATTTGCACAAATACTATATTCCTTCCCCTTTATTTCCTCCAGGCTAATTGTTTACGTTTGGCCAGTTCCTTTGATCTCGACTGTTAACACTTGTAGAAGATTTCTTGATGACATCTCAACTTGTGACAGCTTCTGAGGAGTCCAGAGTGGTCCACTGTTGATCTCTGTTCCCCACTTGTGTGATGCTGGAGTCATAAGATCAATACTTATTGACGGGAAAGAGAGGGAAATGGCTAAAAAGCGGTGCTGAATAGTTTGAACTTGCATATCTCTGTGTCGCGAAGGCCCATCAAGTGTTTAGCCGTCTATTTGTGATGTACACATGTACAACACAAGCTGGAGTTATGTGCTGATTTCACAAAGTTAAAAAATAAAGGTTGTTTTATTTAACGACATCTGTTGATTTTTATCTTATCATCGGCTATTGGACATCTGTCATATGGTCATTCTGGCATATTTATTTAGAGGAAACCTGCTGTCGACACATAGACTACTCTTTCTGATAAGCAGCAAGGGGTCTTTCATAGCACCGTCTCACAGACAGGACAGCACATACCATGACCTTTGATGAACCAGTTGAGGATCTCTGGATGGAATGGAAAATAGCCCAAACTGCAGATGAGTCCACTGAAAAGGATTGATCCGATGACTTTGATAAACCAATATTAGATCACTGGTCAGTGTAAATGGCTTACATCAATCCATTGAGCATTTGCGGAGCACTCACTCTGGGTTGGAGCTGGTATCAAGATTAAAAATCCCATGAGTTGACTGAGACTGAGATTTGATCCTAGTACC
>JAULBS010095666.1:0-32083 GCA_032355785.1 Symmetromphalus regularis | reverse complement strand
CTGTCGAGGTCCGTAAATGCAAATTTGGATTGACGCTAATTTACTAGAATAACGTTAAAAACGAAAATAAAACGCACCCCTCTAAAGAAAATTTTGCGTACGGGCAGGCTGCAGACTTTACACATCTAACAGACTTAGAGAAATCTTTCTTCCTCCTAAGCTGCCCAGGGCACATCTCACCTATAATAGGTCAGTCTTGTTATGAAATGTTTAACAGGATAACAGAACTCTCCAGACCCCCTGCCACAGTCTAGAACTTTTTACCCAAATAGGTGTGCTGTATATGTCTTACAATGTATCTATATGTTAAACCGTATATGTCTTTACTATTTATATCATTCATATATAACGGAAATAAAGAATTTGAATTGAAAGGGTGTCCAAAGCAGATACGTTGGGAGGACACTGTGTAGTTAGAATGGAAAATAACCCAAACTGCAGATGGGTCCACTGCGAAGGATCGATACGACGACCGACCGGTCACAGTTCTGAAGAAGGCCCCACTATAATAATACATTAGATTCGTACAATTTCATAAGCATGGTTGAAAATTTTTATTTCAGAGATTGCAGCTTTAATGTCACGCTTGTTTTATTTATATAAACGGTGTGCTGCTTTACAGTGTAACTTTGAGATAATTACCAATTTTATGCGGGGAAATATTTTACAATGAGTATTACCAAGATATTTTTACATTATTCCTTTTTTGTTTATGTTAATAATAATATATACGGAGTGAACTGATTTAGTATGACTTATGTAGCTTACGTATTTCACTCTTGACAAGTTAAGCATAAAGCAGAAATGTAAAACATTTCACAACTACATATTGTGTCTTACACCGGTTTTTACTAAGCCGAGGGAAAAAAGGTGCAAAATGGCGGATGGCGTGGACATCGATTTGTATGCAAATATCGAGGAAGATTTTAATCAGGTGAATTGAACGCTAAGTTCACAATAATGTTTTTATCGTACCTGTTTGTTTTCCATCACAAGAAATGCGACTCATTTATTCTAAATGCAGTGACGCATTTTTTTATTTGTTGTTTTCATTGGGATAGCGGCTGTTGTTTTCTAAAATTTCTGTGAATTGTTTTTGTTGTGGCACTTTTTAGAAAAGATTACCCTAAATACATACATCTGTGTGTTTTTCTTATATCAGTTTAATTGTATGTCAAAATATATAAACGACACTAGTAAGCAGTGTCAAACAACTCGATTCAATGCAATAATTATAATAAAATTTGGGTAGATGTTTGAAGAAAAAATGAGATCGTGATTGTATCAAATTTCTATAAAGGTAAGCCATAGGACATAATAGGATTTAAATTTATTTGCTTCCATGATGTGTGATTATGGAAACTTACCAAAAAGTGGTAGAAGTTCAACCGAATGAGAATTCCAAATGTTCCCCAAAAATTTCATATGACTATGGTAAACCGCCCTAACTTCGGACACTCCAGGTAAAACAGATTATTTCAAACACATCATGTAACAGTCATGAATAAAATTGATTTAAACAATAATCACGTGTTTTGGGGTGTTTTTTATTCTAATGAGTGCCACATAGGAGCATTAGTGTAAGTACCCGGTAAGTTTAAATGCACCCGATCCGTCGACAAGAATATGACCACTAAATTCTGTTTATAAAATAAGTTTGACAGCTTGGACAATTCAGTTGAGTTATAAACATTTAATTAAAACAAAGAATGAAATACCTATTTATTTACATTCTGATATTAATTATTTAAAAGTTCTAGGTAAAAATATAATAATTTTGTTGTTTATGTACAAAACATTATGGTAAGAATCAAGTGTCCGATGTTTGGCCGTATCATATCGGCCGCCATCTTGTTACTAAAAATACTTTTTTTCCCCAGGCTTGCAGGGAGATCCCCGACATTTGTTTCATATAAAAGGACATTGATGAATGTTTGTTTCAAAATATATTAAAGACTTAAGTTTATAATGTAGGGCTAGCGCATCTTCTTACATTTTCCTTCAAATAATAATAATATGTTATAAAAAATAAACATAAGATTTCAAACAGGTTTTTTTTTGTCTGCAAGTTTCTCGTTTTTATTAGTTTTGTGAATACATAATCATACGGCATTTGCTAAATAAAACATATTCCATGTGTTAAATGGGAAAAAATGTGTGTGTCTGGGTTTTTTATTTAAGCAGATGGACATAAAATGTGTGTCTTTGATACTATGTCTGTAATTAGGGCATCCTGTCCGAAGTTAGGCCGAGTTAGGAATCTGTTAACATATGGGTTTCCCCAAACCCTCGTTTTCGATGTCAAGCCACTGTATGCGTTTATGAATTTGCAATTGAGTTATAAAAAGATAGTAATGCACAGTAAAGAAGTTAGACGTGATGGAGCGACATCACCTTGTTTTTAACAAGAAGCATCGTCATAAAGACAAAATAGTCATATTACCAAATTGTGTTATAGACTCATACTATTCTATCTATATTCTATACTATATGCCATATGGTCAAGTGTCCACTATTTGTGCCTGTTGTCTTTTACCTGAACAAAGTTACAAGATGCTTTAAAATTAAAAATGCGCCACAATCAGGTAAATAATGTCTGATGAACTGTAGACGTGAACATTTACCAATTTTCACTAATCCCAAAATCAGCTTTTCAAAGTAACCAAAAACTTTCAGAAATGTTATCAATTAATTATCTGTTCAGTTCATCTGTATTATTGACCTTAGTTACTACCTTGTGACGTCAAATAAAAAAACATTTGAGGCCAATTCTAAAAAAGTTATTAGTGTTATAACGAATAGGGTTAAATGAATAAAATGTCTTCTAACATTATTGGAAGATAAAATGATTGGATTAGATGTATGCGATACTAATCAATAATAATAATTAATTTATCTTTTTGCTGGTTTTTTTTTGGTTTGTTTATTTTTATTATTATATAGATGTTATTTTTTTGTCTCCACTGTTCGTCAGATCAACCCTATGAACAATAAATTGACGCATTATTGTTTGGTTGTTTCTGTGTTACAGTGTTAACAATTGAAACATTAATGGTGTTTTAATTGACACTGCAGTTATATAATCTCATTGAATTTTGATGACAATTCTTTAACAATGTTAAATTTAAAGGAAAAGGAGAGAGAGAAAACAAAAAATACAAGTTATTCAAAAGTCCTCAACAACCCTTAATGTTACTAAAAGACAACTCTGGTCTGCTGTCATGCTGGATTACACCGGATGTTTTCAACCAACATTTTAACAATAAATACAAGTTTGTGCTTCTTTTCTGATATATGTAAACTAATCATAAAAGGCCACTAGGTAAGGTTACTAAACATTTATTTATTTATTTTGTCGTTCTTAGTAGATGTCCTGACATAATTGTTATGGAGCACGAAAATTGAACTTGGCACTGTACTAGTCTATACAGTACATTCTGGAGTAATCAGTTTCCGGTCTATTAAGGGGGAAAAACTTCTGCACATACGCTGTTGTAATCACACAATCATTGTAACTGAATAATATTTTACCTTGGTTATGTTACTATTTAAATCAACCAACAAATCTTTCAAATCCTATCTGTCTATATATTTTTTAAAACGAAATTGCTAAATGTGAAATTATTTAAACAGTTAAATATATTTGAAGATGTATTTTTCAGTTGATGTTTTGATGAAAGCTACTGGAAATGCACCGATTCTGAAAACAAAGAAGTGGTCTGTGTTTCGGACAAAGAAGATAAGTTGGGTGTGTGAATTTGTTAAAAAGTTAATGAAGATGGATCCATCAGATTCACTTGTAAGTAATGTGTTCATTTTTCGTAACGTTGTATTCTTTTTGAAGATCACCTCAAATAAATTGTTATGAATATATTTTCCCCATGAATACTTTTTAAAATGTGGTGTGTTAGGCAGCTGTATATCAACACCTAGATTGCAGTTTTAAGTTGAATTAGAGAATTTAAAAAATAAATTCTAGTTAACTGGAGTGATAAATAAAAATATACTTATTAAGCTTAATTGATAGTGGTGAGAATTAAATTTACCAAAATATATTATTTGAGATTATTCAAGAGGAGATGCATTTAAAAAATTTATTATACTACTTTCTTGGGTTGTTACTAAGTTATATTTACCAATTTGTTTATTTATTGTCCATGAAAGGTTTAACATTTTGTTTCACATAATTAAATTTTTATTAAAAATGTTTTTCGTTTTTTTTTTCAGTTCTTTTATGTTAATCAGTCATTCTCACCATCTCCAGATACAGAGATTGGTGTCTTGTTTGATGTAAGTAAATTTAATATATCTTCTATAAAATATATCACAATTGGTGGAGGTAGATGGTTATGACAGGAAACATTTTAATCTGTTTTCGGATTTTATTTAGAAATCTTAGTTTTAGCAGTCAAATTTTATCATTAGTTTGTTTACCCCACTTTAATTTAGTATGGTCACTTCTTATGCTCCAGTGTAAGTGGTCTTTAGTAGTGGTGCAGTATATTGCAATACATGCCGGGCACAATACACCACGATAAGGTTTTGTGTATCTGATATATATACCTAATGAGTATCCATCTATTCTTGTAAAACCTATGACTATGACAGTAAGTTATAAAAATAGAAGTTAAAACATATGAATATGCTATGTCTATATATTCTTCTTTTTTTTCATCAGAAATTGGTACAGGTCTGCCTGCCTGAGATATGTTTTAGTAATTATTATGATAGTATCAAAATTTGACTTTATCAAATATATCACAATACGGTTTTGGCCGTATCTTTGCACCCCTAGTCTTTAGCATTCCCAATAGCTGACATTGTTTTTTTGTTTTGAGCTGGTAATTGGTAAAGGAGGGTGGAGTGACGAGGAGCATTAAACCAATATCTGGTACTGTGGGCGTTGGGTAGGTAATGGGTAAAGGAGGGTGGAGTGGTGAGAAGCATTAAACCAATATCTGGTACTGTGGGCTTTGGGTAAGTAATGGGTAAAGGAGGGTGGAGTGGTGAGAAGCATTAAACCAATATCTGGTACTGTGGGCGTTGGGTAAGTGTGATAAATTGTTAAACTGAAAAGAGTTGTTATTAGTTAAGAAATCCTTTAATGTCATGTGTTATCCTGGTGTCATGTTTTTCATGTGATAAACAAAACATTGAAATATTATGATACATATATTACATTCTGATGTAACAATACTGTACTCTGAAAAACAGTGATTATAATTTGCTATTAAGACAATAGTGTCCTGAAAACATTGTGATTCCTGCCTCTTTTTGACAACATATATTTTAAATAGTCTCATTCTCTCTTTTTGCCCATACTAATGTATGGTATGGTTCATATCCATATGATTTTACTAATGTATAAAGTTCCTCTTTCAATAACGAAATCACAAATTGTAACTTGCAAAAAATGTATAATTTTTAGAATAATACTTGTTTTAATTGACAACACATTTGCATGTGCTTGTTAGAGATGATCGTCTGTTCCTTAGTTGTATCATTTGAAAAGCAGCACAATTCTGAGTGCTACCTCATTACTGTCACAGGGGTACAATGCTAGAGATGAACATAATAATTAATAGTTGTCTACCCTAATGTGTGCTGCTTAATTTGAAATACAGATGTGTATAGCCCCCCACCCCCACCCCCACCCACCATAAAGGTTCTAAAATAAACCTTGCTGTAAGAAATTGTACAGAATGACCCATCTTTGCCTGCTATAAATGTTATTGGTTATTTATTACATGGTTTCCAGTAACTGGATTCTGCTATATGAGGTAATTCATTAGTACCAAAAATTAATTAGTAAAAACTGTTCATAATGTACATCGTTTACAGTATTGTAATAGAAATGTAACACCATTTGATGAAGCAATTGCTACATGAAATAAAAGCTGGGATTTCCTTATTTACATTCAATCTGATAAGGACATAATATTTTGCACATATTCTTACATACAATTACAAATAGAGAATCAAAAACGTGTCAGTGGAAATGGGATTTAAGAAAACTTTAGAATGTTTAGAACAAAACTACTGAAGTTGTCAGTAAAATAATTTACATATACCAGTATAGAGGTTGTTCATGCAATACATATGTAAGCAGGGATAGAAATTAATGCATGCCCCCGGGCCACTGGATATTTTTTTTCCAATCTTGTATTAATAATTTGTCTTATTTTGAAATCGTAGCTGTCAGACAAATAATTTGCTGGTTATACCCACTAAACACATTTATTTGACCAAAATGCACTCACTGTAAGTCCTTGCCGACGTTTGTCTTGTCTTTTTCACTTTCAGCTGGTTCTTTATAGTCTCGATATGGGCTCACAGTTAGGAGTTGATTCTTAATTCATTTATTATTGTAATATAATCAAACATATATTATACAGAACCTTTTAAGCAGGGCTGAGAATGGCAAATAAGAAAAACAGCTGACTAATTTTTTTTAATGATAACGGAGTTCAAAGACCATGGGTGTGGTATATTTCACGGAAAAGCAACCAAAATATACACTTCATTTCATTTGGAGATTTTTGGGAATTTTTTGCGAGGAATTGAAGCAACCGATCAGGGGACTAAAAGAAAAAAGAAAACTAAAGAACTGAAAAGAAAGGCAAAGCAGTTTAAAACATTGGATTAATTTTTTTAAGTGTTCATACTTTATTATTGTATTAACTTTCGTTGCAATATGGTTAAACTTGCACGTAATCGTATACGTTTATTATTATTATTAGTATTAACCATAATAGTAAAACTATATTAGATGTAATATTAGAATTAAAAACAGCTTGTAAAGGCGAGATGGATCACAAGTAATTTGTGAATATGATCTAGAAAAAATGTATTCTTTAATGTTCATGGATATAAACATACCAAAAGGACGAGCAAATAAAATTCAGTTCGACATACGAGTATACTTCTTCTGTAGAGGCTTAAAAAATTACGTGAATTTCTTAAAAATATAAACTTAGTAGCACTAATACGATTTGTCTTCTCAACATGAACTATATTTCGCATAATGGATCAAACCAATCTTAATATTAAAATGGGCGGTCTAGTGGTTTATTGTGGTTACGAGTAACATTTTAAGGCTACTAGTCTTAAATTTCTTAATTTCTAGCTCTGTGTAAGTATTAGGATCAGGTGTATCAATACATTTTTCACTAATTCTGTCTACATTTCTGTTTCAGTGTTTTGGAAGTGATGGAAAGTTGGTTTTACACTACTGCCTCACACAAGCTTGGGGATGACTACTTTAATGTATTATACGAATATCAATACAGTCTAAAATGAAATGGTGCAATTTTTTGTGGATATGTTATTCTTACAACATAGCTGCTTTATTATGAATGTTGTTTATATGCTCTGATAAAAATCATGTGATGGACATTGGAAATGGAAGAAGTGTATCTTGTTCTGTAGGATCCAAAGTAACCAACAAAGGATTTGTGATTTTTGAAAAACCACATCTCAACTTTTTATCAGTATGTCTGTTTTGTTGTATAGTTTTGTATATATAATAATGAAATAAATCATTAAAATTTTAATACAATTTTAGAATTGTGGTTTTTCTGTTATGTTGAACTATAATACACAATAATTATTAATAAATTCTTTCCCCAAGGGAGACAATTCTGGATGTTTTTAAATATTGGACGCAACTTTTTTACATTTATCTACCTTGTTTTTAAGTAGATAGTCCATGTTCCAGTCTCATGTGTTCACAACTTATCAACTCATGAACTTTCCAGTCCACACGTGAATATTATTAGTCATCCAAGATAAATTTAATTCAACATAAGTCATTCTAAACAAGGTTTTCATGATTTGCATGTAACAAGTGAAAATAAAAGTTGTATGTAATATTCATTGGTATGTTAGGTGCACATAATGCATGTTTTTTTGCTTTTAAATAGTAATTTAAAGTTCTCGCCCAGTAATGTTAGATACAAATTAGAGATTAGATGTGCACAAAATGGGGTAAAATTAAATATATTCATCTTGCTACTCACTTTCTGTCTACAGTTATGTGGGAACTCTACATAAACAAAATCACATTAGACTTGAATATGCTGCCAGCTGGGATTAATAAAAAACCGAACATTTTGTGATAATATATACATTTATTTATACAAAATTGATATAGAATATTTAGTCTCATTTCATCCAAATTATTCACATTATGTTACAGTGTACATGATTTAAAATAATAAACTGCTAACTAATGAATGAGTCTTTTTGAAGTGAATTATTTCCTCTTACATATATACACTGGAAATGGCTTCTGCTTTAAGTTTTTGGTTTGAACGTCACAAGATTGGCTTTGTATATTTTTAAATTCTCAATTATTGAAGTCTATCATCATTCATCATTTTTGATAATTTTTATGTATTTTCTGAATAGATGTATTTGGTCAACAACAAAAAAATTAGTCTGCAAGACACCAAATCTTTAGCTTTGTGTATGTTGTAAGTTTTTCTTGGCCTGTCCCAGCATTTATAAACGCTCAAAACAAAAGCTGTGACAATAGTCAATGATGCAATCCAATTCAATATTCATTTATAAATTACATCCCTTGTGGCAATGAATACAATAATAAACAATTGTAATGATAATTAAAATATCAATACCAATAAATAATAACAATAATAGTTAATAATAATAATAAACTGCTGATACATATCTGGAAACATTTAATAGCTATTATTTTCTATTTTGACATATACCACAAATTAAATAGAAGCATTTACAAAATAATGGGGCAGGTCGTCAAATGTTTTAATATGTTCACACAGCTAACAATTAACTCTGATGCACTCATTTGTTTGGATAAAAAAAACTGAAAAAGTAAATATTAAAAAAATACTTCAGCTGGTAAAAATCTACAAGATGACATCATCTAGTGACAATAAAACTGGAGCAAAATTGTTATTGAGGTTCAATCAGTAAAAAATCCATCTCCAAAAATAGGGTGTCATTTTGAATGTTTTTTTCAAAAATGAGTAGCAGAGACTTGGTCACATTGTAACATCAAATTTTTATGTTAAATCATTGAGTGTAGCCACATATACAGTTCAAATTCGAAATGTTTATTCTAAGCTTTACAAAACATCACCCAATATTGTTGTATATTGCTGCAAGCATTTAGCATTATTGAGGCTGCCATTGGGCTTGTCATCAACAAACCACTAATGAGAACACAAATGAACTAACTCACACCACCGAGTTTTTAATTATGTAGAGTGGAGTGCTCGAACTAAAGTGGATGTGGGCACGGTTCAAAATTACTTGAAACTGAATTATGTAGTGTTGCAAAATGCAAGAACCTAAAACTGATGCAGTTTAAGGAATAGTTGTCAAAAATGTCATACAGGTAAGAATACAGAATACACTCTAGTTTTTGTTATAATATATCCAATACATGCTTTCCAGCAATTTCAGGTCAGTCAACTGAGGAAATGATAAGATTAAACATGATTATTCTTCATAGTAGGACTACATAAATTCACTACATTTCTCTAATATTCTTCAATCTAACATAAAAAAATAAATAAAATGAAAACAATATTCACAATAATTTATTTTTGTCAGTTATTTTCTTGTTTAGTTAAATCAATAAATATAAAATGAATAGATTGAGACCACAAAATGACAGAGTTTTCAAATTATCAAAGTTCAAATACACAGATAAACAAAATCTTAAATTAGGCATATTTTACATACAAAACATTAGAAAATGCATGATTGGGGATCCACTATTTTACATTCAACTTGATTTACCAAAGAAACAATTTGTTTGCCTATGACTGGGTAGACTTGTGAACTCTTAATGGTGTAGAAAATGTTCAAAAAAATTTCTGCCATGTTACTCATATGATATATAAAGTTGATATCCTGAAATCTTAATCTATTTAATTGAAAATTAAAATAAGTGACCAGCACCTTAAAAGATGTATTAAATTACTTACATTAGTTTGCTGGTTTACAGAATTAAACAGCATTGCATGTCAACACTAGCGGATAAGCTTGTAGATAAAACACTAACAAACCTTTGAGTTCATTTTCACAATACAGCTTTTCATTTGCAAAGTCAAACAAGGTGACTGAATTCCACTGAACTAATATTAGTACAAGTGGAAATAGATTAATTTGTTTGTATTGTGCAGTCACCTACCAGTCTTTTAATACATTTTTCTGTGGTCTTCCATTGTTAAATAATTTAACTGTATCATGTACAATGCCCTAACATCATTAACACGTCTTACAGTGTAGTCTCTAACACAACTCTCCATCAGGATGCTTCCACCGCCACAGCTTGTCTCTTTTCTTTCTCTGCTTTTCTTTCTGTCAAAGTAATAAAGAAAATTAGGGAAAGCATGTTTTAAATTGTTAAAATTCAAACAGCTATTATGAATATTATTCATACCGGTGAGTCACTATGATCTGTTAATATTGAATTTAGTATAGAACATGAAGATATGGAATTTATTTACATTAAACAATGTATAAGTACTGTGAATTTAATTTGGCATCTGTGTAATTTGGATTTCTGTGTAAAATTATGCCATTTTAAAGTCTTGTACAGTGATAATGCATTTGTTATAAATAAAACTTGTCTAATCCAGATGCTGTCTATTTTGTAGATTCTTTTGATGTAACTGAAACATGCAGTTCTGGTCATAAACATTGTGCTAGCTTCTGTTTACTAAAAATGGAGATTTTTTTGCTTCATGGAGCTATGAACATTAGTTGTTTTTTTTACATCATGTGATAACATTCTAACCATTTTTTTTTTAACGACACCACTAGAGCACACTGATTCATTAATCATCGGCTATTGGATATCAAACATTTGGTTATTTTGACACGTAGTCAAGTGTGAGCCATTGTTATCAGCTTCAGAGTCCGACGTTCTATCACTGAACACCCGAGGCTAACACATTCTGACCAATACAAACATTTATAATGAAATAGTAATTAAAAATGGATTTATATGGTCATGATTGATATTATTATAATTATTCAGATTAATTAAATCTTGGTACACGACTATGACCTGTTATTATTAAAACAGCTATAATTAAAATTATTGTGCAAACTGCGGGTTATAATTTTGCTGAAAGTCAAAACAATCTGTTATTATTCATACAGCTATGATTGATTTTACACAAACCTCCAATTTTATCATCTGGCACTTCTGGCAGGTTGAGATCTTTGTCCGTAATTACAGTAGGCATACTATCCTGTTAAAATAAAATGTAAAATAGTCAGAAAACATTCCAAACACAAGATCAACACTGAATTAATATGTTATAAAGCATTCAAGTATTGGTTTTATTTTCCCTCTTTATTTTATTCGATCACACTTGTTTTGGATTTCTACTTTCATTAAATGTAAGAATTTTCTAAATGTTCTTGCTATATATAATAAATTCATCATAAAAATCATGTTATGAAGTCTTGTTCATTAAGATTATAGTGTAATACATATTTACAAAAGTAGTAACTGTTACTTAACCAATTCTGCATAACCGACGTATCAGTATGTGCTATAGTTTCTATAAGATAATACATATAAACAAGGCAACTTACTGCTTAATTGAAATATAATGTCTTTAGTGGTGACATAAAATATTTTCTGTTATCATCAAAACCAAATAACTAATTATGAACAACGAAGGGTGTATTTATCATAGTGTATTAAGTCATCTTTGGACGAACATGTTCTGATGGAATGAAGGTCCTAAGATATAAAGACTTCCTGAACTTTTTATTCTAGGAAGGAGGTTCCATCTCTAGTGTTAAGCTCAAATTGCATTACATCAACAACAATTTAATCAATGAACATATCTTCGGTGACATGTAAACCATAAGCATAGAATCTTCGTAATTACTAACTGAGCAGGGTGTTAGCAATGTAGAGATCTTTTAACTAGCAGTAGTTAGAAAAAGGAAGTCTAACTGATGAAAACTATTTGGAATTTTCCTATTAGTTTATTTAGAAGTGCTATACTCTTGGTTCAGATACCATCTGAGGAGTTTGCAACGTTTTATTACCTTGACAATTTGATCAAGTTCATCTAAGACATCTTGCTCATCTTCGTCAGTAAGTCCTCCAGACAACAGCTCATCTATTTCCTAAACAAAGAAAAAAATCATCAAAATAATAAATATTATTTATGTAGATAACTCAAACTTTGACCTTTCAAAAACCTCTATCTTGCAAACTGATACTCAATTCTGACCCAACTTCCATAAAAACTAGTAATAATGGCCTTCAAAAATTTGAACTTTGATAATTTTGTGGTCTCAATCTATTCATTTTATATTTATTGATTTAGCTAAACAAGAAAATAACTGACAAAAATAAATTATTGTGAATATTGTTTTCATTTAAAAAAATTTTTTATGTTAGATTGAAGGATATTAGAGAAATGTCAAAAATGTAGTGAATTTATATAGTCCTACTATGAAGAATAAACTGTGAAGCACATTCCGTCTATAACTAATAAAAATTATTAAAATTAATACTGAAAACTGTCATCGACTGTTTCCATTTAGCTGAATATTACAGACTCCATGCTTTAAACTATAAAATCACACTGATCAAACAGAAAGCAGACAGATTTCAATCATCAACATGTACTTCATATAAAAGTATTAAAATAAAAAGCATACCCTTTGATATTCTATTCCATCTTTTGCCTCGTCCATGATCCTTTCCACATCTTCAAGTGAAATCAGCTGCATTATAAAGGTAATGTGAGAATTCATATATTAATTATTAGCTGTAAGCTAATAACAATTAAATTCCATCTACTGATTATTAGTATTTAAATTTTACCATAACAATGCTTATTAAAAAGGACTATTTAACAAAATGTTACTCAAGTTATAAAAATGTAAGTGACAGACACTATGCTATTGATGTAGTAAACAAGAAAATACCTGTTTTTACTAAGTGAATATTTTAAAAACCAGTTTAAACAATCAATATACATTGTACCTGATGCATCTTCTTGAGTGAAGCATTTCCAATCTGGAGTCCCTTGACCACTTCAGCTTCAATCTGGGCAAACTCCAAATCATGAACCTTGAAGAAAAAACTATATAATAAACAAACAAAATGTACTGGCAAAATTTCAATTTAACACTCACACTGATTCTACGAGGAAATGCTAAAACCAAAAAAATAAAACATCGAAATAAATAAATTACATATATCATATGAAAAGATTTAATTAAAAAACAAATCAGTAAAACAATGAAAACCCAAGCTATTATTAATTGGAAAAAATCTACAGTGTTAAAATTTAAGATTTATTATTAAATAAAGAAAGAAAATAGCAAACCATCTTTTCAATGTTCTCTAACTGTCCATCAGTCTTCTCCAACAAACCCTCTTGGAATTTCTTTTTCCTCAGGAGTAATTTTGCTTTTCTGAAAAGTAAACAAATTTCAACATCTTAATTGAAGAGATTTTAAATATTCCGTCTGCTCCAGCATTCAAATTATACAATAATGCATTGTAATTTTTAAGCACTGTTTGAAATATAAAAAAAACCCAAATACAACATGAAACATCCACATACTCAAATATGCTTTAAATGCTGATCTTTATAACACTTGTCTATAGAAACCACTAGACATGATAAGAATATAATAAAGATAATGATCAAGAAACATTACTTACTCTATCTTTCCATCTTTAAGCAGCTGTCGAGCAACAGTTTTTTCTTTTCCTAAATTGGCATGTATTTTCTTCTGATACTGTTTGAGGCTATCCCTCTGTTGTTTTAATTGCTACAAAATAATCAATGTTTACATTAAAAAATAAGAAAAGGAAACGAATGCTGTTTAATGATACCATAGCACACTATAGATGGCACAGTGGCCTAGCTTCTATATACACAGTTATACAGCTGCATACCACATGAGATTACAAATATTTTTTTAAATTAAAATACATGATGTAAATGTGTAAGGGGGGAGGTGGAGGGGGGAGGGATTTTATTCCATCATCTAAGATGTTTGTGTACAACCTGAAAATACAAAGCTAGGCACCTGATGACATGTTAATTTAAGAACATATTACTCAATTTACTGTCATGCAACATTTTAATATCATTAATTGTACCCAGCAAAATAATTTGACAGCATCCTCTTCCCACCCCCAAATTTTGATATCGGGCAATAAAGATGTCAATAATGTTGAGACAGAACTGCTACTGAATCTGCATGGATAGGCCACCCAACCAAGACGTGTCTATGGGATAACAGAATCATGATAATGCCCCCTTCATACAACACTTTAAAAGCTGTAATGTGTCCATCTATTTACCTCAATATTACTAATAATGTAATTATCAATATTACAAGACACCACAAACTAAGTCACAAATACCCCCAAAACTCCCCCAAAATACTTCAAGAAATCAAAATTATTTACCTAATCTAGAAATTTTTATAAAAGAATTTTAAAAAATGAACACCTATTAAAAATTGTTTGTAAAAGATTTAAAAAAATTTTAATGGGAATTCAGGGGTTTTAATCTGCTGAAAATTACATTCGGGGTGTTTTGTTTGGACACGTAAGACATTTTGAAATGGTCCCTTAGTTAGTACCACGACTTTCGATTGGTGAGACAGGCCTAAAGGCTAAACATTAGGCCAACGTGCATTGTTAAAAAAAAAAAAACTAACAAGAACAGCTCGGTCTTGATCTGTAACTCTCGACTTCTTTTCCTTCTTTCCAAACAGGTTCCCCATATTGCTTGACTTCACCAATTTATATTACCGCAATTAACATACTTACTATTTTCCGTATTATTTATTTTAACAAAACCGAAACCGGAAGTATAAAACCGGAAGTATTGCAGAATTTAGTATTGAACACAACATTTTGTGGTGCTTTGATTGGTTATAAAATATTTGTTGTTTTTATAAGGATGCACGTGCTTTACTGTTTTGACACTTGCATTTCATTGTGAACTAAGTTGTTCCAGGTTAGAAGGTATTTTTATTTAGCTTTCTGTTCAAAAACAAGCAAAAAAGAGACATAATATGGGGTAATAAAAAACCCAAAGATGTTTTGAAACTGTGTGACAGTGGCTCACCCTCCCTTCATAGAAATACTCAAATAGGCCTACCTCAGAGATACTATCTGTCACTATTTTTCCAGTGTGCTATAACTAATAAATTCCCACATTATTCATGTATTCATATATCATTTTTGTTATTATTGCGTATTGTTCCAGCCAGTGATCCAAGACTGGTGTAACAAAGTCCGTGATGTGTGTCCTTCTGTCAATGAGAAGATGCATATAAAAGACAGGACTGACCCAAACTTATTGTCATAAACCCTTATTCTACCTATGTGTTAACCAAGAACATACTGCTTATTGATTATTGGTTATTGAAGTAAAGTCTGTTTTATTTAACGACACCTCTAGAGCATATTGATTTTTATCATCGGCTATTGGACATCAGTCATATGGTCATTCTGACATATTTATTTAGAGGAAAGGCTACTCTTTCCAATAACCAGCAAGGGTCTTTTATATGCACCGTCCCACAGACAGGACAGCACATACCACAGCCGTTGATGAACCAGTTGTGAACCACTGGTTAGAACAGAAAATAGCCCAAACTGCAAATGGATCCACTGAGAAGGATCAATCCGACGATCGACCAGTTCACAGGCGGACATTCTACCGTTTGAGCTACATCCTGCTCCCTATTGGTTATTGATTTGCAGTATACTATAAATCAATAACCAATAATCAATAAGCAGTATGTTCCTGAACTAGTGTTAATCGTGAAATTTATTTTATTACACAGGTTTTACTAGTCCAAATTTCTGGTGCTAGACAGCTGATACATAGTGACTGGTGCCAGACATTTGGGCTAATATTTTCCATAACTTGAGGACAGTTTTATTCTTTTATATATATTTTTTCATATGATTATTAATTATTTTTTTAGCATTTGCTGGCTTCAACCCCAAGCCAGTATACCACTAAATACAACCTGACTAACAGTTCGAATATGCATAATATGTGACATGGAGAAGGGTGTGTAGGGTATATTTTTTTTATCAGTCTTACATTAGAGAAAAGTTGGGCATGCTTGTCATGGGTACAAACTCTACACACTGAGATTATACCTACTTAAGATGAAAATTGAGAAGGAACTAGAAACAAGCTAAGAACAGTTTGGAATAACACCTGGTGAGAAGCCTGGATACATGTAACAGCATACTAAATTAATTTACTTCTCAGTCAAACATTTACATAATTTGGAACATTTTAGATGGATGGCTAATGAATTAAGAAAAAAGAATTTGATCAGTCCTTGAACATTAAAGGTTGTACATAACTGTTATGGATGAGATAGGTTGAACATCAACAAGAACTTTGGCATAAGCAGGGATGTAGAAACAGATGACAGAGTAAGGCAGTTCAAGCCATTAAAACTAAAAGCATTTGCTTTTCAGTCAATACCTAGTTGTTGCATTAAATTGATTAATCATCATCAATAGTCACCTATATGATGTGCTAAAGATGCATGAGTGGTTTGTGCTATACTGTGACAATGTCTGTGAAAGAGTTAACATACATTAACTGTCCTTACATGGCAGCAGTAGGATTCCTCTGATTACCCATTACCATTCATCTGAACAGGTAGGCCAGAACAACAATGTCGCATAGACAGTGTTCTTAAAATTTCACTCGAATTAGATATGAATATAAGTTGTGTTTTAAAGTTTTACACTTATTGGGTGGGTGGGTGGGTGGAGGGGGGGGAGTGTGAATTATAACTGCCATCAAATGTTCTAAGATGTATATATTTGTTTTTTTTAGAAAGGATCTGTTCATCCACATGGAGGTGTAAAATGACAAACATAAGAACAGTTACTTTGTTTGCAGCCTTTCTCATGAACACTGCCACAAGTGACAAGCCACATTTAGAAAGATATCTTACAAAAAATGGATTCCATCGGTTTGTATATTATCCTTTTATCTACAAATAAATAGAGATAAAATAATAATCTTAACAAACAACACTATTAAAATGTGATGTATGTGTATCAAAGTGAAATTTAAAACACTTGAACCACATATTTAAAACAGTTTTGTCACCCTGACTGTTAACACGTTTGCTGCCGATTAAGAGTGTACAGTTTTCACCCTGGCTGGTAATGTGAAATAATTATATAACTTTAGCTTATATTTGCTACGAATATACTTGTACTAGCTAAAATATGAAAACCACAAATAAGAGTATATTATTTGTAATTGGCAGCGAACGTGTTAACACATTTACATGCATGTTGTAGGTGGTAAAGTTTATATATACAGTACTGGTATAGGCTATGTATATGTTTGAAATATAATATAACTGTCTTCAGCAGCCAGCTTACTCTCTCCATACAATGTCTGAATGAAGCAGGTGATTGATGATTTCCAAGTGGAAATGGTCTTGACTGTGAAACCAACTCCCATTTCAAATCCTGGATGATGCCAGTAACATGTCTGAATGATGCCAGTAACATGTCTGAATGATGCCAGTAACATGTCTGAATGATGCCAGTAACTTGACTGAATGATGCCAGTAATGTGTCTGAATGATGCCAATAACATGTCTGGATGATGCCAGTAACATGACTGAATGATGCCAGTAACATGACTGAATGATGCCAGTAACATGTCTGAATGATGCCAGTAACATGACTGAATGATGCCAGTAACATGTCTGAATGATGCCAGTAACATGTCTGGATGATGCCAGTAACATGTCTGAATGATGCCAGTAACATGACTGAATGATGCCAGTAACATGTCTGACTGATGCCAATAACATGACTGAATGTTGTAATCTCTTAGCTTCAGGCTGCATATTGACTAGATAATAAAACAAAAAGCTGAAATATATGTAAAAAAGTGTTGACATTGTTTTTAGGGATCTGGTTACTCTCATTGAATGGAACATGAAGCCCTTCCATGGCTCAAGATTGGAAAACTGCCATTTACTACTGCGAGAAACGTTTCCTGCAGGAGTATATGTAGATCCATACCAGATTAACTCTCTCCTGCCTTTTGGAGGACCACATGTAGGTACACTTGTGTCCTATTGCCAAACCTAGCAAGCCATTTTTAATATAGTATGAGTAATCAATCAAAAAATGATTACTTTTAAATAGATCACAATGGAATTAAGATACCACTAATCATTGTAGCTAAATTAGGCCAGAATTTTTTAATTATTAGTTTCACGAATCCACTGACCCTACATTTTGCTAAATTAAAGTAAAATTAAAAGTGAAAATTCACTTATTTTATTCCCACCAACTGTCCTGAAGGCTAGAAAAGAAAAAAACCTGCACCATTGCTGGATCAAAAACATTAAATTTACACTTCGACGTTTCATAATTTCTTTTAATATGACCAGTTAAATGAGTAAAACTGGTAAAACTAAGTTTATACCAAATTTTATTTTCCTCTCCCAAAACATTTTGTATCTTTTTTTTCCCTCTCTCCCACCCTATTTTTGGGCCTATGTGTGAGAAACTAAAAAAAACCAAAACATCTGGCCTTATGGCATATTATAAATACCTAATATGATGATAAAAACATTTTAAGCTGAAAGTAGGTCAATAATTTACAGTCTAAAAATGAGCCTAATTCAGTTTTGAACAAAATTTGATAAATGATTGTTTGCATCACAACACGGGGCTGTTTCAACTATCATCAGCTATTGGACAATCATATGGTCATTCTGACATATTTATTTAGAGTCAACCCGGTGCTGCCACATAGGCTACTCTTTCCAGTAAGCTGCAAGAGGTCTTTTATATGCAACATCCCACAAACAGGACAGCACATACCACAACCTTTGATGAACCATTTGTGGACCACTGGTTGGAATGGAAAATAGCCCAAACTTAGAAGGATTAGTCCAATGACGGGCAGGTTCACAGGGGAACACACTACCATTTGAGCTAGATCCCACTCTTTGGGGAGGCAGGGTAATGCCCCGATATGCCTTGGATCTGCCATTGGTTATCACTGAACTTTTTTTCATTTTTTTTTTCAATTCACCTCCCTTACCTATATATAAATATATATTACATGTGATGAAAAATGTGTTCTGCTTTTATGTATGACTTCAACCAAACATCACAAAGAAAGCATATAACTTTAAACAGTTAAACTTTTGTATCCATTTAAATTGTCATATGTAGCAAAATATTGTGAAAATAATAGAAATATCAGGAATGCAATTAAGTGGAGTGAACGGTATTTTTATTTTATATTTAAATTGAGAATTAGATGTAAACATTTCAAAATAATTTGTATTCTTAATGGAATGTTTGTTTCAAATGATTAAATGTTTACCAATGTTTATAATAATACTCAGATATCTGTTGTAGGTTCTGATTGATCAACCAGTTAATATAGAAGCTGCAGAATACATTTCTTCACCTCTGACACTCCATGTGTTCACACGCCTCCACCCAGTAGACAGAGCCAGACGTCGACACACTGCCAATGTTAGTCTACCTATACACCTGAGATACCATCGTCCTTCACATCTGCCGAGTCAGCAGTATTACTTTGCAAGAATTAACAATCCAGTGGTTTTTACTAACTGTTCCGTGGAAGGTGAGTCAACAATATTAATTCTTTCTTTCAACACTACAGTTTGTTATCATTAAATCTTTCTTTTAGCACTACCATTTGTTGTTCTTTCTTTCCACACTACCATTTGTTATTAATTGTTTCTTTCAGATTCTGAGGGTTTGTCAGTGTCAGCATGTGATTATACCAACACTTCAGTTTGCTGGTGGCATCAACATCCAACTCAATCAGTAAGACATTTTAAACTTGGAGAAAATAATTACGATCAAAATAAATGTCTTGTAGAGAAATGGATTTATTTTAAAACTGGATCTCAACTTGTATTTCCTTTCGGTTTGTTCTTAATAAATCCCAGAACCCGACATTACCCTTAACTGGGTGTTAATATATTCAGATCCTCACGAAAAACAAATGATTGTTGAAAACATTTGACACACTGTGTGCTTGTTGTATGTCAATTGTCATATGTACCTAAATTTATTAGTTTATTCCATAGTCAGTCACAATATTCCCATCCTCAAAACGTCAGGTGTCACACGAGTGTGTGGGACCCCTGACAAATATAGTTCATAAAAACCCGGGCTGGTTACTTACCAATTTTTTTTGGGGTGATATCAGGCTTAAGAATATTATCAAATCAGGTCGCTCGTTTTGTAAGCCAAATCGGCAACTGTCATGTTCTTGTGGAAAATTCCCTAACACTTCGTGAAATTGCTTTATCACAGTGAAACTATCATTAAATATAAGCACCTTCTCTTCATTGGTAACAAAGAAGGCAACTGTCATTATTTTGCATTTTTGTTATTACCTTTGAAACTCATGTTTCTGATAACTGTTGTATTTCCATTCTTGATTCATCATTTACATCAAAAAGGAGGCCAATACACTGAAAGCAGAATCGTGATCTTATGATGCGAAGCATCCAATTGAAACAGTTTTCTCTGCCCGGGTTTTTATGAACTATAGTTGTCAGGGATCCCACGCACTCGTGTGACCCCTGACGTTGTGAGGATGCAATATTCTAAGTACATGATTTTATGATTGAAATTTATAATGAAATTACCTTCAACTATTGCAGGTTTCAAACGTTCTTCAAATATCTGTTCCCATTGGTCAGAAGAGTCACTTAACGTTGGTTGTCATCGGAACTATATCAGTAACTGCGGCTGGCTGTATCTTCATAATATATGCTGTGATTACCAAAGATTTGTTCACAAAGAAAAAGTATAGATGATAATTATTATACAATTACTGGTACAGGAGATTTATGCAAACATAAAATAAAAAGAAATTGTTTCACTATGGAATGTGCCTTAGCAGGTGCAAAGATTTGGTATTAGAATGAAACTAAATAAAAGAAAACATGGCATTTTAAGAAATAAATGTTTCACATAACCTGGGTATCTAAAGGGTAACTAGGTAAGAATAGTTATTGGCAATTCTTCTTCTTGTATGGTTTAATGTACACCTTTCATAGCTTCAGTTAGCCTGCATTAATAAATCTGTTAGTTGGAATCCCTATTATGCCTTAACATTTCTTTAAGTCATTTCATATTGTCTTCAAACTAATATGAAAATTTGAAAATTCATAAAGCCTTCGAGCTCATTGGTATCATACTTCATGATTACAATAGACAAATATACACTGTATGTACATGCATTTACTTTACAATAAATATGCAAATATTCAAAACAGTTGTCAATGTTGTTGTTATAACTAATAATTTTTTTACTGAAACTGTTGTAAGGTTTTATATTTTTTGTTGCTAATTAAAAATGAGACTGGGTAATAATTTTATTTTGGTTGTTTGGCCCCCACCTCCAACTCAACAAAGAAAATGTATTTTCTGCATTCCCTAGTGGGGATACTCATTTGCAAATTTTAAAAATGTCAATAACCAGAAACCCATGATTAATTTGGTAGGTTACTAAGATGTGCTTATACTACTCAGTGTTGGCCATCTCAACTTCCAGTTTTATTTACTCGTTTGGTCAATTTGAAGTTCTCATTCAAACAATTCCATTGACCTCAATAAGCACTCCCTTATCACACTTAGAACAACTGGACAAAGGTAGAAACTCGTCACCCTCATAACCCAAGTTATTTGTTTTTGCCTTTTTGATATTTTCAGCCTAACTCACTTCTTATACCAGTTGCTATAAACTGTAAAAATGCCTAATTCATTGTGCACTTCCTAACCGACTTGGTTAATAAAATCACTGATGGGTAATTGCAAGATTTTTCACAAAACCACAATAAATGCTTTAGGTTATGAGGGTGAAATAAATGTTTCATGCATCTGTCACCAAGATATTATTAATATGTACCTGGTCATTACAAGTCGTAACAAAAACAACAAAACACAATGTGAAAGGTAGATCTATAAAATGAATTTATTTGCATGTGTAATGAAGTTACATATATAATTGCTTTATGTTACCTATATTGACAGGTGTGAATGTACATAGGTGTGGAGTGTATGTACAAACAAGGACTAACAGAATGTGAAACATTTTGACAGCAGTCGACGCATTCGTCCCATTAAATGAGCTCTAATAAATAACAACTGCTCCTAAAAGTGAAAAAATAACAAATGCGTTTGGATGATAAATAGATGGAAGATGAAGAAAAATCAGTTCTTTTGAAGTAGAATGCCTGTAATGAAGTTTTGAAACACGATCAGAATGTAATCATTTCATTATGTAAAACAATGCAGCTCATGACATTATCAGTTCATGATACATGCTCAAGATATGTACAGTTGAACAATAAATAAATTACTCTAGAATCGTTCCCTCATAGACTTCAATCTCTGAGCAAAAAATGTTTCTAAAACTTCAGCACACTGAAAGAATGGCGTGTCGTGTGGATTGTAGAATCGACAGTTGTCGAATATTTTGGTGACATCTTTAACAAAGTCATTAAGTTTCTTGTACATCTTGGAGTTCAGTCGTTTCTCAACAGTTAACAAATCTGAAATAATAATTAAAAATTCTTAAAATAAAGTTGAAAACATGCAGGGTACAAAGTAATTTTATTACATTGCTGATACAACAGTACGAAAATAATCGCTACAAAGACTAATAAATAATTTATAAATCTCTAAAATATCACCTGACCCAGACATTCTGAAACCAAAAGTAACACCTTCTTGCAAGACTAGCAGAATGTGTATTTCTAGGAAACGTGTTTTGAATTTGGAAGCCTTGGAACTGCTTGATTTAAAAGCAAGAAGTTTATGTATTTACCCATAGGATCCTTGACAACCTGGTAGTAGTCTGGCACCTCTTTTGGATCAACAGGATCTAGGAACGGCCACGCCATCTTGTGTGACTGCAAAATATCCACATTACAAAATGTAAATGAAAGAAAAGAAAACCTTTGCTCCTCATGTTTGTCACAATTCACCGACTAGAATTAATGTTTCTAAATTAATGATAAATATAACAATTCTGAATTTGTTGTAAAAGAAATTTTTGTTGAGCCAAAGAAACAAAACATGATTAAGTGTTTAAATAAGTTAAAACTTCAATCATACCATCTGTCTTTAATAATAATAATGGTTAAGTAAATAACAGGCCATAGTATTTCATGGTAACTATCGATACTAGTAAAGTGTTTGTACGGTGTTGTCAAAATCATGGAACCGAAATTTTGTTTCCCGTAACTGGAAATTTTCCCATGAAATTTGAAATCTTATGGCCTGAAATAACAGCTGACACGATACATGCATTTGCAAGAATGTTTTTGATGCTAACTTCTCACTACTACCTTGTAATTTGTCACTTATTAATATTTTATGATTTATTTATATTATATACCAATTTCCCATACATATTTACGACAAAACCTAGCTTTATTGTTACACCAAAACAAAATGCCAATCTTTTTGCGGTTCTTTTTACTCTCTCTTTTATATACAGTACTGTTGTCCAGACTTGCCTACCCATAGAAAACCCTTTCAAGAATCTAGGTCCCATACACATGATTTCTCAGGAAATCAAAGGGTTCTGTCAGGATTGCGTCAAACTTGACAACTAAATTATTCTTTCGAGATGTTAAATGATCATTTGCTTTAATATTTTCTAATTCTATCAACTCCACATTTATTGTACATTTAATAATGTGCTGTAATACAGCTGTTTGGACTTCATGTGCCTCCTGCAGACATCGCATCTGCCATATCTGATGCTAAGTTATGCAAATGCTCTCGGTGGAACCGATCTCAGACTTCAGCGAGAAAAAAAATCTAGGTGACTTGGTCAGCCAGTGGAAAGTTTGACTGTATCGCCAGAATGCCATAGTTTGGGGTGTCTGCCCAGAAATATTATGGAGAAACCGGAAAGGTAGGCAGGTCTGTGTTGTAGTTAAAAATTAGAAAAAGTTAATAATGTACCTGTAAGCTTCGCAAAAGACGGCGTAAACATTCATACTCCTTGTCAGTGAGGGACTGCTGCGTGATTGGTGCTTGCATTTCCTTCTGCTCGCAGTTAGGACACAGGTACGTATCCATACAATCTGCTTCCGGCTTAGAGATACCCACACACTCCCCATGAAACCAATCTTGACAGCGGTCGCAACCAATATAAAATCTGAAATAAAAATGATACAGTGAATTAATGACTGACTACAAGTCAAATGGAGTCCAGTAACAGAATTTATTAAACTCACTGATTTCTTTCATCAGGTTACTGATACCAATTTAATGATAAATATTTCTTAATTTTGTGAGGCCTCTACCTGGTGTCTGACCAGTACTAATAACATTACCTTAATTTCACTGATTTTATTTCAATATTCACACTTACAGCCACTAATGCAATAAGAATGTAGCTGTAAGAAATACCCATGACGACAAAGAGCAATATATAGACAATAACTTTCATAAGTCTGGAGGAATTACAGATTACCTGACTCAGGTGAAATTATGTTTTCAAGTCAAATTACAATATTAATTTTATAAAGGACAGATAATCCATAATTCTGAGTGTTGCGCTGTTTATTGTATTTATTACCCACAGTACAATTTAAACAGTTGGTAATCTGAACTTTGTCTTTACATACATTCACCAATGATACACTCCATTTTCAAATACATACATTTTAACAGCTAGATCGCTTTAGTCAATAGGTCTTTCTCCCAGAGGTTTTAGAAACTATATTACCCTGCATCTCCTTTCTCCTATGTGTATAAAGCAGACTACTACTCACTGTGATTCATCGTACGGTGTCCTACACAAACAGTACAACTCCTCCGACGTGTTTTCCTGCTGTTTCTTGCAGTCGTCACAGATGTACGAGTCGATGTAGCGTGACTGGTGCTCGCTGATTCCCACACATTCACCATGGAACCAGTTAGAACACAAGTCACAACCAATATAGAATCTGACCAAAGAAAACAATTATTACACATTCATCACTAACAAATAAAAGCATGCAAATAATTACTATTTAACAAACTGCAACAGGAAAATAACACGATGTAACCCCTTTGTGAGGATATTATTTTTATATCATGTATTGATAATGATTTATCTTATTTTCACCACAATGCCAGTTAAACCACACAGAAATATACCATGGATAGCTCAGTCTTGTTTTCTTGGGTTTTTTAAAACGGACTTCCATAACCAAAAATTACTAAAATTTTATAAATATTTTCCAGCATACATATTTAAAAGTATAGAACCCATCTTTTAATTTGGCACACTTGACTGAAAACTAGAATAAAATAACACTGAAATACTAGAGTGAGAAGAGTTAAGGAAAAAGAAAATATGACTACAAATATATGAAAACTTTATGATGGAGAAATGTTTTCTATCAATTAGTCCAATTAATCTACCACTGAAACGAGTATTAAATATATTTTATTGCAAATGAACAGCAATTTCACCAAACCAAATATTAACTATGGACTAACCTTCCTTCATCATAAGGAGTTTTACAGATGCAGTACAGTCGTTCCTTGGGGTTGAACGCTCGACTACTCCCAGTTGATATTAACTTCTGCTTCTTTCTTGCAGACGGTACTGTGAGCTGTGGCATCATGGGAACTGCTGTCAAAGGCTCGGTTTTCTTCTTGCCGATGCTTACTGCTCCGTGGGCTCCTTTAGGTGATGTGATCTTTGTAGGAGATTTGCTCTGCTTTTTCACATCGGCCAACTCAATCTGCAATATTTTACAATCAAACTCTAATCAACACGGCCAGTGGAACACCAGGCATGGTACTGACAAAAAATACCCTCATGATAGGGGTAGATAAACTTTTACACGACCATGTACCATGCATAAACAATGATGACTGCGTATATGCAGAAACTACCACACTCTTCCTTAGCCTTTGCTGTGTTCAGGACAAAATTGCTAACTAGACTAGGTTTTGCACTTCATTTTAAAGCCAATGAGAATGTTTGGAACCAGTGAAATTGCTACATGGCGAGTGTGTACGTTAGCCTGTCCTGAAAGCAAGGGTTATGCACTGATATCACACACATTCACACATAGAGAAGATAAAAAAAGTAACTATTTTTTTCTTCTTATCGTGGATTTCCACGATTTTGTGGAGAAGTACCATGGCTGAACACACACATTTGTTATACTCTGTGTCAAGAGAAGTGTTCAATTAAAAAATAAGTGAAAAAGACAAACACTACCAAGATACAGAACATGGTGAGAACTGCATTGTAAGAAAACATACTTATCTAACTAACCTAAATATTTTATCACAACAGTATAAAGATCCCTTGCCAAACATTGGAAAGAGTAGCCTATGTGGTGGTTGTGTTTCCTCTGAAGACGACAAGTTGCCAAAATTCTGTTTGACACCTAAAAGCCATTAAATGAACAACATGCTGTGATTTTTATAACCCTTTCTTTCAAATACAGCGAGATAGATTACCCCCTCCCTCCACCCCCCCCCCAAACCCCCTTATAAACAAAATAAGCATATTCACAAACCATGATATCCTGTTGAAGATTCTTCTCCATAACGGACCTCTTCCTGAGGATTTCCTTCTTCAGACTTTCCTTGTGTTTAAACAAAGCTCCTTGAAGTTTGGTCACCATCAAGCGTTTTTGTTTCTCTTCTGCTGATTCTTGTTTACGCTGCCTTTTCTGTTCAAGCCTATCTTCCTTCTCAATCTTATCTAGCATAGTCTTCAAAGTCTGACCACACACAGCCAATCTGTGAGAAATATCTTGTATATAAGCATTTTACTAATTAACATTTTTAATAAGAGCAATTTCTTTTTTGCAGCCAAAGTGTTCAGACTTAACCAAATAAAATATCACATTTAAAATAATTTTTGTTTTGTTTAACAAAACTGTTTTTGAACTTTGATTTATTAATCATCAGTTACTTAATGTCAAATATTTGGTAATTTTAGCAAGTGTTAGCCAGCCTCCAACTGGTTTTGAACCACTGTCCCCAGCAAGAGAGTCCAATGTCATATGACCTTTTAAAATCATTCACAGGGTACAAAATTCCACATGGATGATCATTCATTTGCATGGAGGTTACTTAATTTTGAGCACATAAGAAAATAAACCTGTTAACTGAGACACAACTTTAAATCCATGTATTATGTAATTGTTATAGGAGTAAGAAACCAATAATCTGGTCACAATTGTTTTTCTGTACCTGATTCTGAAGTAAGCCTTGATGCTAGTAGTTTGGCAATAAATCATGTTACTTGAGCTTACCTCATTTGGTCTTCTTTCTGTGTTTGTGTCAGGACTGGCTTTTGCTTGGTTTTGACAATTTCAACAGCTGGAAATTGAGTTTTTGAAACCACCTGAGCAGGAATCGGGGCGATAGCAATCTTTGGAGCCTGGAATTGTCGTTGCATGGCCAACAGCTTTGCTTGAATTTCAGGAGTCTGGTTTTGCATCAATGCTTGCCTTACAACTGAAAACAAATTGTAAAAAAGGTTTTAAATCCGACATGCTCAGAGCTCACTTCTAGTAAACTGTAAACATTTAGTATCAGGTTAACACTTAATAAAACACTGATTTATTAGTTAGGTGTTATTACTTCAATACAAGTACAATAGCATGATTAAATTATTTAGAACATTGTTGACTGTATTTTTCTAAACAAAACAATTACAGTATGTATTATGTTGGGAAAACATATATATTCCTGAAAAATTTACAATTTTCTGGTAATAATAAATGTGATTCTAAATATTTAACAAATTATTTTGTGTTACATATTTAAAAAAAAGTATGCAGTTATATTTGAAATATTAATACCACTCTCTGATTATTGTAATGTCCTGTTAGCAAATTATTTTCTTTCTTTCTCTAGAGCATGTCGATTTATTAATCATCGGCTAATGGATGTCAAATATTTGGTTTTTCTGACACATAGCTTTCACATTACTTCCTTCCATCAGTAAGCAGGAATCTTTTATTTTATATGCAATCCCCCCCCACCCACCCTCTCGCACCACCACACTCCATCTTTGATATACCAATTGTGGACCACTTGTTTGGCCAGGAATAAACACAATCAGTACATCAAGGGGGTTCTATCCTACAACCTAAGAACCTCAGGCTGAGTTAGACTGTCAGCACAATAGTTATTTCATTTATTTTATTAACTTACAATTACACTTATGCATTTAATAAAGGATTTTGTAAAGCTACCTTGTTGAACAACTTGCGGGGTAATGGCATATTTCTGAGCAGCAGTCAGAGTGGGTGATGTGGCTGTGGGTGATATCAGTGGTGGTGGAGATCCGACTGGAGGTGACGTCACCAACACGGAGGACGAGCGGGTTGTTGACAACAGCTGCACTGGCGACGTCATCACTGTAGAAACAGTTGGTGTAGAGGTGGTGGGTGTTGCTAGACTAGAAGAAACGACTGTGTTCAACACTGACTGCGGGGTGATGACGCTCGACTGTGGAGAGACCACAGTGAGAGATGTTAGTTGACTTGGCGTGCTGGTAGCCGAGACTACAATGGTTGGCTGCCTGGGTATTCCTGTAGACAGGATGGTTGGCTGGCGTGGGTTAGTGCCAGTTAGGATGGTTACTGGGCGAGTGGTAGCAGCTGGTGTACCCAATGGTCGTGGGATGCTGGTGATAATTGTTTGACCTCGGATGCTCACCTGCTGGGCTAAGGGTCGGGGTATTGCTCGTGCGATTATTGGTGTTCCTGAAGATCCAATCACGGTAATTGGTTTGACTGGACTGACTGGTGTCACCGAGGACATGGCTGGTGTTGAGACGATGGATTTGATGACGTGTGGCGTGGTGATGCTGGGCACCGTCTGCTGTGTAATTAGGGAGGTACCGGTTGTTTTTGCCATGGTTGTTATGATGGTTGGTTTAGCGATGGTGGTGGTAGTCAGAATTGCACTGGACAATGTTCTGGTTGGTTGTGTGATGGGTGCCGATGATGTGATTCCAGCAGCAGTAGCAGCTGCTGCAGACACGATGCTACCATGAACTGCACCCGAGGACAGTGATGTTCCTGATGGGACGATGATTCGAGTCTGAGGAAGGGTGGTTGTGGACCCTACAGCGACACCCGATGCAGTGTTCACAACAATGGCAGTGGGAGCACGAACAACAGTAGGTGATGGCCGCACAGGCTGTGAAGTAGAACTTATGCTGGTACTCACTACCGTGGTCGGGGCCGTTATGGTGGCCACAGCAGGGCTAGAGGTTGGCAATGTTATCAGTTGTAATCTACCATCAGGTAATCTGATAATCTGCTGACCTACAAGAGAAGGCAATTACAATTAAAGGTTTACCATTATTTTATTAATGGTGTCTTTTTGTTTATTATATGGATGAACTGCATGGTCAACAAAACAGAAATACGTTACCTCCGTCCTTCAACTAATAACAAACAAAAATAAAAGAATCATTAAAAAATCAATTATAGATTTATATTTGTTTTGCATAATAGTAAAGAATGCAACATGTTTTATAAGAAACAATGATTGATAAGAAAACATTCTGAAAACATTGTTTTCAACAAAAACAAAACATGAGGAATTATGATTACAAGTGAAAATAAAGAGTAGTTTTATTTTACCTGGTAGCAAACCGCGAACTTGCAGCTGCCCCTGAGCACCCTGTATAATCTGCACATTCTGCACCTGCCCCGGCAATCCCTGGGCAACCACTTGAGGACGGATTTGAACTGCAAACAAGTTTTAAAAAACAAGTTATTTTAAAAATAAATGATTACAAAGAACCATCTCCAGACAACCATTAAAACAAAATTAATGCTTGAGTCTAAAATAGGTTTAAAATACAAACAAACCTTTTTCACAGTGTAAACTACATGATTCTGTCAAAACTGGAAAAATGTCACAGTATATTTGTTGAGTAATTCAATTGCAACAAAGAAGCTTGATGAACATCAGTCAAGTATAGTATTATGTAGTAGGGTTCACCATGCACTTCAGGAGAGGCACCCCACATATTTTATTTTCACAACTGTTATACCCCAAACAAATATGATGAGGTAGCAACTAACCTGGTTTCTCTGTGAGGATTGATTATACAGTATTAATATAAAATGTTATCATGTACGTAACCCACTAATTTCTGATATTTAACTAATTCACCTTTTGCTGTTTGTAGCTGTTGACCTGGTGTGACTACTTTGGTAACTGTTGTGTTTGGTGAAACAATGGCAGTTGTGTTGGGTGTGCCAGGCTTGGGGGCGAGGGTCACAGTTGTGGTGGGTCGCAGCGTGATCATTGTGGTGCCTGGTATCTGAACACGCACACCTGGCCTGATAGTAGAGCCTGAAAATAAAAACACCATATACTAATAGTGAATACAATGTATAAAGACGTATTTGCTATATTCCATTATTATAAATCCAGTGTATCACTGCTCTAAAAGTGAAGTCCATTTTATTTAACGACGCCTTGATTTTTATTTTATCATTGACTATTGGACGTCTATCGTATGGTCATTCTGACATACTGATTTAGAGGAAACCCGCTGCTGCCAGGAGTCTTTAATGTGCACTGTCCCACAGACAGGACAACACATACCACAGCCTTTTATGAACCAGTTGTGGACCACTAGATGGAATGGAAAATAGCCTAAACTGCAAATGCATCCACTGATATCTCTGCTCTAAGACACCATGTAAGTTACATCTGTCAGTTTTATAAATTATGAGAAGTTATAAAATAACAAAAGCCTCGTTATTATTTTAAATAAATATAAGTTAGATTCAATAAACATATCGGTTTTTCATCTTGATATCATTTAAACATAGTACACTAATATTCAGTTTTGTGGTACTGGTCATAACTGAATTTCAAATTGTGTGTAACAATGACCCTCACTAGACAGACTTATTTTCCTATGGATCATTTCCATAATAACTAATGAATAGGCCAGTCAACATAAAACTCTTAATAACTGACAGCTGCATTATATGAATACAATTTGTCTGAACAGATGTCTGAATGGTTGTTGTGTTTTGCTAATTTGTTTTATGACTGATTACTGCCTTAGGTTGGGGTTAACCATAGGTATAGTTTGAAGGATATGAAAATATTTAATGATGCTCGACTGGACATGGCTCTTCCGTAACTATTAATGAAAATAAGTTATATTTCTGCAAACAAACTGCAGTCTCTGATCACTAACTGAGCTGACATAAAGAATAAGATACTCTACCTTGAATGCCTACAGCTGAAATGACAGTCTTCGGTTGCACCTGCACTTGTTTGATGATGGTTGGTGTGCTGGGTGATCCCGATGTTGCGACGGTGATGGTCTTGATGTGAGTTGGCAGTGTGGCAGTTGATGATGTCAGGACTGTGTTGGGTGATGTCAGAGAGCTGGTAGTGAGGGTGATGATCTTGCCACCAGCCTCCTGCACACGCTTGGCTTGTAGCGCGATGCGTTGCTGCTTCAACTGCTGCTCCATCTGCGCCTTTATCTGCTGTGGCGTTTGCACCGAGCTCTCCTTCTGCTTGTCTTGTACAGCTGCTCGCTGTTTCTCAAGCCTGTAAGTTAAAACATCATTGTATACTAGAAATTAGTGCAAAATGTGGCAAACCAATTTAAAATTCATAGATTAATCAATGTACAATTTAGGGCTAGAAAAGGGCCGGTTCTCTTTACATACTGCTTTCATTTAACATCAAATTCCAAAATCTGCCACTAAATGATTGTATTTTAATTTATATCTGTAATCACATTTTCTCATTTTTATTAAAAAGGGATCTTGACTTTTTGGTGCTAAATTATTCCCTGAAAATACTTTAGACATCATTACAAGCCTGGAAATAAGTGCTCGGTCACAGACATTGTCCGGTACAAAATTGTCATTTGTCAAGTTTTGACAGTCACAAATTTAATATTAGAGGTCATTTTGTCCGACACAAAAATCAGTTCGATGCTGTACGTTTAAAATGTGCATATTTTGTGGAGTTTCAAGATCA